>JARYGA010027699.1:0-30445 GCA_030545235.1 Helianthus tuberosus | reverse complement strand
TCTTGATATTGTTTGTCTTTTTCAAGACAATCCATGCAGGGTTTTGAACAATTTTTGCATGGAATTTCATGAATTGAATCAACCTTTTCAGAAACCTTTTCTTCGTTATCAATTTTAACATCCGTTTTACCAAATCCATCAGACTCTGACTCTGACTTTTCTTCTGATTTGGTCTCCTCATTTTCTGATTTATCGTCGAACTCCTTTTTGACTGACTCCATTTTGACAGACACATTTTCAACTGACTCTGTTTCGACTGACTCCGTTTCAACAGATTCTGTTTCTACCTCTTTTAGCTTGCCCATCAATGCTTTGTCAGCAATCTCTTTTAAAGTCTCTTCATTCATTTCTTTTGAAACGTCTATTATCTCTTCAACTAGAGCTGGTTCAACATCATATCTTGGACAAAGACCAGTAGTTGGCTCACTGAAGAAACCTACAAAAGATTCAAACATATTAGGAGGCATTATTGATTTGAAAGAACTAGCAATAATCTCCTGTTCAGATTGATAGTAGTAAACTTCTGCAACTACTTCTTCCAGCTCTGCCAAACTTTCTTCAGACATGACTTCACTGACTTCTTCTGTTTCAACAACGCATTCTGGTTCTTCCATGATCTCTGCCATCATGGCCATACCCTCACTACCAGGGATATACTTATCCCAACTAAAACCTTCAGCAACCTTCTCATCATCCTGATTGACTAAAAGAGCTTTCTCAGGCTTATTTTCGATCTGAGGTCTTTGGGTGAATGGTTGTTGACTTGTCTTGTGATAGATTGCTTGTTTGTAGTAGTCGTTTGTGAACGGGTTTTGATGATTGTTGACTTCTCGGTTTGGACATTCACGTTTGAAATGTCCCTTCTCATTGCATTTGAAACATGTGACTTTTATTTTATCAAATCCAAGCTTTTGATCCGGTCCTAAAAGACTATTCCAACCAGTTATTTCCATAAATCTTTGTGCTCTCCTAACCAAGCTTGCCATTCCCCACTTGATATCTATCAATTCCAGCTCTTCTGGATCAATCTGATCATAATCTTCCTTTGTCATATCAGGGTTCCCAATTCTACCTGCAACCAAACTTTCATAAGATTCAAGCACCGAAGCAAGTAGTGTTATGTGTTGTTTTGCTGAGGATTCAGTAAAGTCTTGAGCATTCTTTATGTTCACTGCTATGTTGCACAGAATTCCTAGACCTTGACTTTGACTGTTTGATCCTGACGAACTTTGGGTATATGATTGATCTGATGAGTTTTGAACCTTAGGATTTGGTTCAAAACTTGCAAATGGTGAATTATTGCTGCTTGATGTGCCAGGTGAAACTCCTGATGTAGAATCAACACTGAATGCAGTTTGTATTTTTAGACTTAAATTCGATGTTGTTGATGTGCTTCCTTTGTAATACAATGAAACATCTTGTTGCACACTTGAAAACTTCATTTTTCTAATCTTTGCCAACTCAAGCTCATGTGCTTCGATTTTCTCGATAAATGAGCTAAGATTGAATCCCACATACTCCAAATTATTCTTCAACACCAACAGAAAGTACCCCATTCATCATACGGCAAGGCATCCGCTAGCTTATCAACCCATTCTTCATCCGTTTTTTCAATGCTCAACCTCTTCATTTCATCAACCAGATGGCAATATCTTTTAATCAACTATTTTGTTGTCTCTCCCTTGATACCAGTAAAGATATCAAACTCTTTCTTCAGCAAAGCAGTTTTACTCTTTATCATAGACACGCTTCCGAGAAACTTTACTTTCAACGAATTCCAGACAGACTGTGAATTACCCTGATGTTGTAACAGAACTAAGATATCCTCTTTGATAGCTTGCTGTAGAATACTCATCATTTTCTTTTCTGCCTTGAAATCTTCTTGTTCAATTAGAGTCAAACATCCGATAGATTTCTCTATTCCTAAACCATTCTTTGGAGGAACATATTTTGATTCAATTTTCATCCAGCATTCGAAATGATTAGCTTGCACCCATGTCTTAAACCTATCAGACCATCCGGCATACTCATCAATACTCATCAACTTCGACGGTTTCTGCATTGTACCGAGTTCATTTTCCATGTTCACATTTTGCACGCTATTAGCTGGAGATTGTACAGCTGTCATTCCCCCTCCGACAAACAAATTATAAAACTCTTGGTTATCTATTTTACAAAAACAGTTTCGGAAAAATTTTCAAGTTTTTGAAAACAGTCACTTTCAAACGAAATCTCTTCTACACACGAAATGGACTTTCGTACGAAATCACAAACCAAATGGACTTTCACACGAAAACAGGTTTCGTGCGAAATCAGATTTTCAAACGAAAACAACTTTTCAAACGGAATCAACTTCTCAAACGAAATAACACTTTCATGCTAAATCAAGTGCCATTTCGTACGAAATAACCTCAAATTTTCAAACGAAACAGTGCTCGTTTAAACAAAATCAGATTTTTGGTCCATTTTTGTCACTTTAGTATGAATTTAGGTCTGATTCTTTCAAGGATTTGTTAAAACTGTATTTTACACAATATATCAAGAGATCAGTCCATTTTGTCCGTGAATTTGTCCAGAAATCCAAGAATGAGTAGAAAAACAGAATTCTAAGCACTGTTCAAATGAATTGACTCATCCTGAGCTCTGATACCACTTGTAGGATCATTTTGCGACCAATATGAGTCGTTCAGAGTCAATAGTAAGCTGTTTGAAAGGCGAAAACAGTCAAACAACTGAGAATCATTGATAGAAACATGTAGAAACAGAGAATTATACTTAAAACAAGTTTCTCATTGATATTCAACTTGATTACATGGTGAAAATTAAACAGCACTTCGTTACACAGTCACCTATTTCATACCAAATGAGAAACCAAGACAGCCTATATATAGGCAACTAATTTCGCACGAAATAGCCAGCTTTGATTTCGTACGAAATAGCCAAATGCTATTTCGTGCGAAATGACTTCTAACACACATAACATTACATATTTGACATATTTAACCCTATTACAAGCTACCGACATGACCTAGACTGTAGACGTAGGCTATAGACATTATGCACCAACACCTACAACGAGGATTAATGGCCTCAAGTATCCGCCTACCCACTCACATGATCTATGGTTCTTTCCTAGGCTAACCATGCCAATTGTATTTGTATGTAATCCTTTTGTAACATGTATTTCACCCCGAAGTAAATAAACAAAATAGTTTAAAGAAAAGTGGGACATGAACTCACAGTTTTGCGTCTTCACAATCGTAGCTCTTGTCTCCTTAGCAAACACGACTCCCTACAATGCAATAGGGTCTATTAGACGAACTGGTCGTGCCTTGCCTAAGTATTTATGTTTTTGAGTTACGTTTCTTTTATGTCCTTAATATTATTCCAAGTTATAATTCCTTGTTAAAATAATAATTATTTTAACTTTAAATTATATTTAGTTTTGGAATAATTTGTTTGTGACAACTCGAGTTTCCGACTTTCACTTTCGCATTTATTGCACGTTAACTGCTTAGCTGTTTGTTTGCTTTGTAACTGTATACGTTTGTGACATGTTTAAATGTATTGAGATTATTACATGTTGTTATGTTTGTTGATATGACATGAGACTTGTTTAGTAACTTAACCTGTTTAGTTCATGAAAACCCGACGAAACAGAGGTATGTTTCGTCATTACAATCTCGACGAAACATAAGTGTTTCGCCGAGCCCAGTTTCGCCGAATCCCAGTACGGGCCCAAGTCGTTTCACGAAATATTTATCCAGTTTTCTGTGCATTCGTCACACATTTAGTAATCAGAAAACCCTAGAGCCCTCCAGTATACCATCGGCAACTATCACTGTCATCCTTGGAGACCTTCAAGCCTTTCGTACCAAATCCCTATACTATTCGGTTAGTTTATTGCTAATGTCTACCTGTTCACGAATGTATGATTAGTGTATGATTGTTAGTAGATTTCTGTAGACTAGGGTTCAATGAAAGATGATGATAATGAATAGTTGTGACCACAGTGATTTGCTTATGTTAATTGAAAACATGATTCATTGATACTATGTAATACTTGATCATATGTTCTGATTCTCTGTGAATGTTGTTGATGGTTATTGTGATACGTATGAATGGGAATAATACTGGTAAACCCTACTCGAATGATGCGACGGCAACATCTGTAAATGATTAGGGTTTCGTGAGGTTTGATATTGTTGAATCCGTGAGTTATATGCTAGATTGTTAAATACATGAATTATGTATGATGATATGATCCCTGTTTCATTGATGGTTCGGTTGTGATGCATAGATTAATGATTAGTAACATAAGACTCATTATGTTGAACGATGATTTAATGATTGCTGTAAACTGTTGAATTGGCGATTAGGGTTCCTGCACGTAACTGATTCACGACGTAACTGACTTAATGACGAAACCGAATCACGGCGAAACAGATCCGACGAAACAAATGTGTTTCGCCGGAACCAGTCTCGACGAAACGCATGACGAAACAAAAGTGTTTCGCCGATGGGGTAATTCACACAGTAACCTAGTTAGATTCTATTAAAGTTAATTGAGTTAGTTAACTGCCGTTAACTGAAAAGCATGACTTGTATGATTTTGAATGCGTGATCTGTGCTACTTGGTGATTTGATTTGCATGCATGAACTTTGCGAATATAAACTGATTATGTACACGTGCGTACTATAGGACGTGATTGACTTACTGTGAGCACATACTTAGCATACCGAGCAAACCAAGGTGAGTTCACACTCTTACCAAGGCATGGGATTCCCGGGGTGGGAATGGGTTTGGATGATTACTTATGCTTGAGTTGTTATTGGAATTACATACCATAGGCCTCGGGAGAGGAAGGTTATTGGTAGATACTGCTAGACTAGTGATACTTATACTTTAAACTTCGCACACACGTCGGGATTGGCTGCGATAATAGAACTAATCTTCGCACACATGCCTGGAATGGCTGCGAACCATACTTTAAACTTCGCACACATTCCGGGTGGGCTGCGATACAAATATACCTAGTCTAGAAAACATGGGAAACCCCCACAATCTTCGCACACATGTCTAGGAGACTGCGATTCAAGTACATACGATATATGGGCTACTAAACGAACATACGATTTACAATACAATTACTAATACTGAACAACCAACTGTGAACTCGCTCAACTAGTTGTTGGCTCTCTGTTACATGCCTTGCAGGACCATAGGTACTCTTAGAGCTTGCACGGGAGGCGCGGTCGTTGTGGGCACGGATTGTGGATGTTATGATAAACTCTTTTATGACATTTCAACTTAATACTTAAGTGGGGTTTTTACATTATTGCTTCCGCTACACACTTGTTTCTGTTTGGTTTTGAGAACACCTATCGTATTGATGAATGACATTTACTATTTACTTATATGTTCAATATGATTGGTGGCTTGATCCTGGTCAGTCACGCCTCCAATCGGTGGTACTTCGCGTGTGGATTTTGGGGGTGTGACAGATTGGTATCAGAGCCATTGGTTATAGTGAACTTGGTTTTAATAAGGGGAAAAAGTTTTTGTTAAAACTAGACTATAACCTATACAGTGCTCAACGATCCACAACGATGCCTCGCTCCACGTGCAAGACTCAACATTCTAGGTAATATGGTATATGTTTTATTGCCTACTTGCTAGAATTACATAGAACTTTGCTCATGGTATGCTTAGAAACACATAACCCCTATTGCTTAAGAACACTTGTGTGCTTACACTCTTCTGTCATCGCATTTCTCGCGAACCTCTCTCACTCATGTGCTCTTTGATATCAAGATCATGAGTGGACGCGTTAACCTAACTCAAGCCCAGTTGGCGGCTTTGATCACTGAACAAGTTACTGCAGGACTCGCAGCTGTCCAGGCAGGAGGTATAACCTGCCATCACCACTTACTCTAGGATCTTCAGATCCTACTCTCGTAAACCAACACTCGTACTTCAGTATGTTTACTCTTACGCACACGACAGGTCAACATGCTCAGCCACCTGTGTGCACGTTCCAAACTTTCATGGACTGTCGTTCTAGTACTTTCAGTGGCACTGAATGGGGGCCGTTGGACTCCTCCATTGGTTTGAAAAGCTCGAATCGGTCTTCGGGATGTGTGAATGCCCTAAGGCTCGTAAGGTGAAGTATGCCACTGGTACTCTCGAAGGCACTGCGCTAACTTGGTGGAACGCGCAAGTTCTGATGCTGGGGCAGGCGGCTGCTAATGCCACCCCATGGAATGATTTTAAGGAACTGATCAAACATGAATACTGTAGTCGTGACGACATCCACAAGTTGGAAGTGGAGTTCTTTAACCTGAAGATGACAGGGTCAGAGATAGAAGCGTACACGAAACGATCCAACGAATCGGCAGTATTGTGTCTAACTATGGTGGATCCTCCCATCAAGCGCATTGAGATGGACCTCAAAGGCTTAGTACCAGAGATTCAAAGTCATGTGAGATCGACCAACCTCGCTACTATCCAGGATGTTACTCATCTTGCTCATCGCCTCACAGATCAGAAAGTGGAACAGAACAAGCTGCCTAGACGCATTGGTGCTACTACTACTACTACTTCTGCTACTCCCAGTGACAACAAACTAAGACGGGATGGAACCTCTAGCAAGGGTTTGACTTCAGTTCAGTCCCAGGCACAGCAGCGAAGGATTGATGACTACCAGAGCCCTGGTCAGCACTCTTCTAGTAGTCAAGGGCAGGGTGGATATCGAGGAAATCACCCAAAGTGCAATAGATGCAACAGACACCACAGTGGTCACATAGTCAAGGGTTGTAACCTCGTCTTAGCTGGTCAGACTTTCTCTATCGATCTCATTCCGATAGTTTTGGGTAGTTTCGACATCGTCATGGGGATGGATTGGTTAACCCAACAGCAAGCAGAGATCCTATGCAAAGAGAAGATTGTTCGTATTCCCTGTTCTGTCAAGGAACCTCTCGAAGTTCAAGGCGACAAGAGTGGTGTCGTGAGTGGCATCATCTCCTTCTTGAAGGCTCAGAAGTGTTTGCGAAAGGGCCACACTGCTATATTAGCACTTGTTACAGATACATCAACGAAAGAGAAGAAGTTAGAGGATATTCCAGTGGTACGCGACTTTCCTCAAGTGTTTCCTGAAGAGTTACCTGGGCTACCGCCTCATCGTCAGGTCGAATTTCAGATCGAGCTAGCTCCAAGAGCAGCACCCATAGCTCGAGCACCTTATCGCTTAGCTCCAACCGAAATGGAAGAACTGTCTAAGCAATTACAAGAACTATTGGAAAAGGGTTTCATACATCCTAGCTCTTCGCCCTGGGGAGCTCCAGTGCTATTTGTGAAGAAGAAAGACGGTACCTTCAGGATGTGTATTGACTATCGAGAACTCAACAAGGTGACTGTGAAGAATCGCTATCCTCTTCCACGCATCGACGACTTATTCGACTAGTTGCAAGGGTCGAGCTATTACTCGAAGATTGATCTGAGGTCAGGCTATCACCAACTGAGAGTCCGGGATGAGGACGTCTCCAAAACAGCGTTTAGAACACGCTACGGTCACTACGAATTTCTGGTCATGCCATTTGGGTTAACGAACGCGCCTGCGGTTTTCATGGACCTTATGAATAGGGTGTGCAAACCTTATCTTGATATGTTCGTCATTGTTTTCATAGACGACATCCTGATCTATTCGAAGAGTCAGGAGGAACACGAGCAACATTTACGACCTATTTTGGAACTTCTTCGAACAGAACAATTATAAGCCATGTTTTCGAAATGCGACTTCTGGCTTCGTGAAGTCCACTTTCTAGGCCATGTGGTAAACAAGGATGGGATTCATGTTGATCCATCCAAGGTAGATTCAATCAAGAACTGGCCTGCACCTCGCACACCAACTGAAATACGCCAATTCTTGGGTTTGGCGGGTTATTACAGACGGTTCATCAAAGATTTCTCAAAGATTGCACAGCCGCTTACACTACTGACACAGAAAGGTGTTGCTTACCGTTGGGGTAATACACAGGAAACAACGTTTCAACACTTAAAGGATAGACTCTGTAGCGCACCTATCCTCTCATTGCCTGAAGGCACGGACGATTTTCTAGTCTACTACGACGCATCTATCCAAGGTCTTGGATGTGTATTGATGCAACGGGATAAAGTCATTGCTTATGCTTCGCGCCAACTTAAGATTCACGAACGGAATTACACCACACATGATTTAGAGCTGGGAGCTGTTGTTTTTGCGCTCAAGATATGGCGACATTACCTGTATGGCACCAAGTGCACCATCTACACCGACCACAGGAGTCTCGAGCATATCTTCAAACAGAAAGAATTAAACATGTGTCAGCGTCGATGGGTCGAGCTACTGAACGATTACGAATGTGCTATAAAGTACCATCTGGACAAAGCCAATGTGGTGGCCGACGCCCTTAGTCGAAAGGATACTACACCTAGGCGTGTACGAGCGTTGCAACTCACTATTCAGTCTAGTCTTCCCTCACAGATACGAGATGCTCAGGTAGAAGCATTGAAACCAGAAAACGTCAGGGCTGAAGCCCTACGTGGCTCAAGGCAACGGTTAGAACAAAAGGCACACGGCGCCTACTATGTAACAGGATGCATCTGGGTCCCACTCTATGGCAACTTACGCGAGCTTGTAATGGATGAAGCTCATAAGTCTCGCTACTCAGTACATCCTGGTTCGGATAAGATGTACCATGACTTGAAAACTACATATTGGTGGCCTAGCATGAAAGCTCATATAGCAACTTACGTTAGCAAGTGTTTGACTTGTGCGAGAGTCAAAATGGAGTATCAGAAACCATCAGGCCCACTCCAACAACCTGAGATACCACAATGGAAATGGGAACAAATTTCCATGGATTTGGTTACTGGCCTACCTAGATCTCAACGTGGGAATTATACTATTTGGGTGATCGTGGATCGAATCACAAAGTCTGCTTACTTCTTAGCTATCAAGGAAACGGATAAGTTCTCCACTCTAGCAGACGTATACCTTAAGGAAGTTGTCTCGAGGCACGGGGTGCCCACCTCTATTATCTCTGATCGTGATGCACGTTTTACTTCAGAACTGTGGCAAGCAATGCACAAATCTTTTGGCTCTCGTTTAGATATGAGCACAACTTATCACCCTCAGATGGATGGGCAGTCTGAGCGCACTATTCAAACTCTAGAAGACATGCTTCGTGCGTGTGTAATCGATTTCGGCAACGGCTGGGAAAAACATCTCCCGTTAGTGGAGTTCTCGTACAACAACAGCTACCGTACGGGCGTAAATGCCGATCACCTCTTTGTTGGGCAGAGGTGGGTGACAGTCAGATCACAGGTCCAGAAATGGTAGTTGATACTACTGAAAAGATTGCTCAAATACGACAACGCATGGCGGCAGCTCATGACCGTCAGAAAGCATACGCCGATAAAGACAGGAAACTACTCGAGTTCCAGGTTGGGGATCGAGTGCTACTCAAAGTTTCACCCTGGAAGGGTGTTGTTCATTTTGGCAAACGAGGCAAACTTAACCCACGATACGTCGGACCATTCGAAGTCATAGAGAAAATAGGCAAAGTGACCTACAGACTGAACTTACCAGCTGAACTCAGTGCAGTTCATAACGTCTTTCACGTGTTAAATCTAAAGAAGTGTCTGTCAGATGAGACCCTCATAGTTCCTTTGAAGGAACTCACTATCGATGAACAGTTGCATTTCGTCGAGGAGCCAGGTGAAATCACGGACCGGGATGTTAAGGTCCTCAAGCACACTAGAATACCTCTTGTTCGAGTTCGTTGGAACTCCCGTCCTGGCCCAGAGTTCACCTGGGAACGAGAAGATCAAATGAAACTCAAATATCCCCAGTTATTCGATACCAACGCAACCACTACTGAGACTGAAGCTACTACAGAATTTCGGGACGAAATTCCAACTCAACGGGGGGATGATGTGACACCCCAGGAAAACCAGTAAACGATACAACTTACCTAGCTTCCTCAGTAACCGCACGCTAAATTTCGGGACGAAATTTCTTTCAAGTTGGGGATAATGTGACAACTCGAGTTTCCGACTTTCACTTTTGCATTTATTGCACGTTAACTGCTTAGCTGTTTGTTTGTTTGCTTTGTAACTGTATACGTTTGTGACATGTTTAAATGTATTGAGATTATTACATGCAGTTATGTTTGTTGATATGACATGAGACTTGTTTAGTAACTTAACCTGTTTAGTTCATGAAAACCCGACGAAACAGAGGTATGTTTCGTCATTACAATCTCGACGAAACAGAAGTGTTTCGCCGAGCCCAGTTTCGCCGAAGCCCAGTACGGGCCCAACTCGTTTCATGAAATATTTATCCAGTATTCTGTTCATTCGTCACACATTTAGTAATCAGAAATCCCTAGATGTCACACCCCGACCGCGTAAAACAACAAATCGCGGCGGAAACATCGGGGCGTGTTGCAACAAAATTAATGTTTCATAACCATGGATACCAAAAAGTGTTTCGTTTTATTAAACATTGAATAATTACTTCGTCTGGAAATCTAAATACACAAATTAATCATAATCTATCATTGTTATTGAGTCACTAAGGCCTTGTCCAGTCCTATGTGAGCATGCATCTTATCAATCGATATCATCCAACTATACCTGAAACATATGTGAAAACGAGGTCAGCAAAGAAATGCTGGCGAGTACATAGGTTTTGTGAAAATAAGATTCATGACTTCAGTTTAAGAAAATGTTTAGTCATGAACCTTGTAATTTGCTTTGTCTTTGTAAATCATTTGAAAAATAATAAGTTTAGATGATATGTATAAATAAGAGAATAATGCATGATTAAATGAATAACCATGTGAAATGAGTCTTTATAAGATAAGTTGTTTGTAAATAAATGTCTTGTGAAAAGTATGTTACTTGTATAAAATGTTCTATGTCTCAAACTGAAATGATTCAAATAACGCTACAATATGTAATACCATACAAACACTTATATATAGGAAGTACCAGTGGCGTATCCACCATGTTTGTATCATATTATACACGCATCGTTACTTAATCACTTAATCAAATCAAACCAAACAATGTAAAATGTCTATGTTTAAATCAATTGTCAAATGTATTGATTAATATGTCAAAGTATTCATGTCAAGATGTAAATCATGTCAAAATGTCTATGTCAAATATCCATGTCAAATGTCTATGTCAAATATCCATGTCAAATGTCTATGTCAAATATCCATGTCAAATGTCTATGTCAAATATCCATGTATGGCAAGTGAAATGTCTCAACTAAACCATATGCACAACAACAAAGTATTGAAGTAAAACTTGGTTTAAATCAATACTATGTTTCGTGGAAATGCATGATCAAATGTCAATCATGTTCCGATGTTTACCCAATCGTTAACCCATTTTGTAAAATCGTTCTAGTCGTTCTTGTTTTAATTGTGAAACTACTTTATGGTCGATTCTCTAATAACATTCAAACCTTCTTGACTCGTTCCTCGTTCCAACTCGCTCTCGTTCTCGTTCTTAACAAACCCTTACCAAAGGGTAAGTTAAAAATTACAGATTCAGTCGTTACCCAAAATACCCACACATAACCATGGGTATAGAGAACAACGGGATTTGTCAGATCCTATGGTACCATAACCTAATACTGGTCGGCTTGATCATTGCTAATGAATGTCATCGGTTATGTAACTACTACCAACAAGTTTGTTCACTTTATTGAAATCGTTCTTGAAACTATTGTAATTGTTTTTGAAACCATTGTTATCGTTCTTGAAACCACATTGTAATTGTTATTGTAATCGTTCTTGAAATCACATTGTAATTGTTATTGTAATCGTTCTTGAAATCACATTGTAATTGTTATTGTAATCGTTCTTGAAATCATTGTTAAAACATTTAGCACATATGAGTCACCCCAAAACAGTTGAAAACAGTAAAAAGAGGGGAATAATGTACTCGCCTGAGAGTGCTTAGGAGTCTTGAACAACTACCAAGTAAGCTAGAGGAGTCCCGGAAATCAAACGGTACCTAATATAGGTAACTACATAAATAACCCGGACCTAAATCGGAAGACTGGGTAGCAGGAGGGTCTGTAAACCAAATGAGTGTAGGAACTCATATGATATGGTTTAACAAAGCCTACATACTAAATGAAACTTAACCTAAGTATTATCGACCCATCACGACCCATTAAGGTAGCTTATGCTACTTTAACGCGTCGTTTGCGTGAAACGCGTTCGGACCGCCTAACTAGTCCTATGACAAGTAATATATGCCTTAACATGTCTAATATGGTTGTCAAATCAGTTTAGATGTCAAAAGTTATGTTACATATGTTTAAAATGAATTTTGGCATCAAAGGGGTATTTTGGTAATTTACCTAAGGCATATAAACTACCTATCATACAACTACTTAAACGAAGCGACCATAAGGTATAACCTCGTAAGGTTATTATATACTATGGTCACCTAATGTGCTTGGTCGGATCTTAATGATCGACCAAACGGGTCGGGTTCGAAAGTATAAGCGATTGTTTAGATCGCTTACCTTACGACCCTATCTAAGCACTAAACTAAAAGTGACGAGCTAAGCATGTTAAAACATGCTTAACTAAGTTTAGAAAACAGGTTTGGTATCAAAACAAACGGTTTTGATACCCATAAGTAGTTTGGTTACAAAATACGCAAGAATACGTATTCTGACCGAAACTACGGCTCGTCACTGAGCCTAGATAACGTGGTAATCAGTAGGTATAGTCGCTAGGGACTATAACCATCGTGATCACGCTCACGTTATGAAGTTCAAACGAACTTTGCATCGACCATAAACTGGTCAATGCAGAAAGTCAAACAAAGTTTGACTTTCGGACTCGAAAAGCAATAAAAGAACGAAAGAGGACTTACGAAGGGTCCTCGAATGCTAATCCCGATCCAAGTAGCTCAGGTATGAAACGAAGGTTCCAACTTAGAGCCCAAATGATCAGATTTGTGGGTTTTGAAGCAATGGGGGGGGTGGGTATTTATAGGAAAAGTAGAGCCGTTAGGATCGTTTCTTGAATATCGTGCCACGATCCGAGCCGTACACTTGTCACAAAGTTGTGGTGGTTAGAATTGATGTTTATCAGCTGAAAATGCAAGTTGCAAGCATGTGGTTGTGGTTTAATCAGCTGATAATCTGCTGACTGTTTGTTATTATCTGTTCTGGCACAGGCTAGCGCACCGCTACGTTAAAAGTGTAGCGCACCGCTAGGCCATAGTTTGGCAGATTTACACTTTTGGTCCCTGTATTGCAATCAGCCCATTTTCGACACGTTTAAGGCCCGTTAACCCCATTTCAAAGCTCTAAAATGAAGTTAAAGTATAGGGAACTTAAAATGTGTTCAAAAATATCTCGGATGTCGGTTCGTTTAGCCGTACGAACGCGATGTTCGCTTAATTACGACGGAATGCGCATAAGCGCGAAAAACGATCTAAATTGCGTGACGAATGAATTTTTCTTATGTCAAACACTAAAATAAAATATTTTAGTGCTTACATAAATTTTTGGATGTCCGAATGTATTCAGAACGTAAGATATGCCCGAAAATGCAAACTTGTGCACTTTTTGACACTTTTAGTCCCTGAATGACCCAAAAGTTTATTTTAGCACACCGAACCTCTCAAAGCCTATTTCTAAGCTATATAAAGGATATTTATGGTATGTTTAACTTATGGTCATGTTCCGGAATGTCTGTTACAGTTCAAATTGGCATACTTTCGTAGTTTGTCAACTTTAGTCCCTGTAAGCGATATAACTTTGATTTCACCACACCAAACCTTCCAAAACTTATATCTAAGTTATGTAAAGGTTATTTAAAGTATGTTAAGCCTATTTCACTATTCCGGAGTGTTCGTTGCATTAAGCTGGTTATATTTACGCATCGGTGCGCATATAACCTTCCAGAAAGCGATTTAGAGTCTGAATTCGAACAAAATATGATATGTGTAAATGATACACATATTTTTACAAATCCCAAGTATGAAATACAACATTTCATTGGTTTGGTATTTGTTTGATGGCCGTGGAGGCACAGGTGTTACAGTCTCCCCTACTTTAGGAAATTTCGTCCCGAAATTTATTTAGAGGAAACTTGTGAGAGCTTGAAAACATGTTGTTGAAAAGATCGAACAACATTGGTTAGGGTTCTGAACTTCTAGTAACCTTAATAACATTATGCTTGCAATGTAAGAGGGACACTTATATACAAGTATATAAAGCGTCATTGGTGCGTCCACCGTACCTCCATTACATCGTTCTCATTTTGTTATTGTTGTCACTATCTGTTCTTACACATAATAAACCTTACTGGGTTTCTGTGCACTAAATTTCATAATTATGTACGCGTCCATAATTAGACAATTCCTTGCATAGTTCACACAGTCTATTTTATAATGTGTAGAGTAAAACCAACTGAACAATCCTGTGATGAGTGTGACTAGACTGCCATAGAGTCCTTTTTTTATTAAATCAATAAGTGATCTAAATAGACTATAAATGAGTCTGTCCAACCACATCACTAGATGTCGTTCTTAACCAAATTGTAAATCAATCTTTTTGACTAGACCACCAAAAGGGTCTCTTATGAATCATGGAGTGATACTATAAAATCCAAGGGTCTTATCTATTACATAGAAGCCCATTAAGGATTTAAGGTAGTACCTTTTGACTATCCTGCTACGAATCCCTCATATGAAGATATGAAAGATCCTGCGAGGATTTGGATAACGAATTATCCAGAGTATAAAACACAAAACCATAGAGGAGAACACATAACACATAATCGCATAATTGCATACTCGTTCAATCGCATAATCGTTCAATTTGACCTTTAATTTGTTATCTTTGGACACGGGTATTTAAAGCATACCAGGAACCCAATCCGTGGATTTCCTTTGGCACTTTAAATATTTTCAAGAATCTAACTATGAAGATAGGAAGATCTTAAAAGGAATTCGGTTTGTCCTAATTGAGTTGTATTGTACATTTTAAAGTGTACAAGGAATTCAATCAGGGCTCCGATGTCAACGAAAGTGTTGATCGTGATCGGCTCGAGACATGAATAGATCAAGATGTCATCAATAACAACAATGATGAACTGATCCAAATAAGGCTTGCAGACTCTATTTATTAAGTCCTTGAAGCTGGCTGGAGCATTTGTCAACCCAAAAGGCATGACTGTAAACTCGTAATGGCCATACTTCGTGCAGAAAACCGTTTTGGGAATATCTTCTTCGAGAATACAAAGTTGATGATATCCAAAACGCAAATCGATCTTGGAAAAACATGAAACGCTATGCAGTTGGTCAGAGAAATCGTTGATTTAAGGTAGGGGGATATCGATTCTTGATGGTAAGCTTACTAGGCTTACGTTAATCGATATACATTTGAAAAGATCCATTTTTCTTTTCACAAGGAGAACAGGAGTTTCTCCAAGGTGAAAAGTTCGGACGGATGAATCCTTTATCAGACAACTCTTAAAGCTGTTTTGATAATTCTTGCATCTCGAACGGTGCAAGGCGATAAGATACTTCAGATTTAAAAGAAACCAGTGTTTGAGGTTCTTAGGGAGATCTCAAGTGATCGTAAAAATGACAGAACCACACGAGTAGTTCTGTCTTTGTGTTGACATCACAAGGTTGAATCAAACATTCATACAATTGCATTAGTTAGAAAATAAAACCACAAATTTTTATTTATATAACAACCGCATTGTCTTTAAATGTTACAAGATACCAACCAGAGGAAAAACAAAATACTAGTTGTTCACTCCTTCATCATTGAGTGCCTCATTGATGTTAAACACTCGACCACGTGCTGGATTCACATTGACGTTGACATTCGCATTCGGGTTTGCGTTAGCATTTGCATTTACCAGTCTTGGGCAGTTGTGGCGGAAATGACCAATCTCTCCGCAGTTGAAACATGAACCCAGTGGGAATCTCACAGCATTCCCTTGAACCGGAGCTTGAACCTGAGCAGCCTGATTTTGTCCCAAACGACAAACCTTGGCCAAATGCCCAAGTTTACCACACGTCGTGCATTGCCAGCAAGCTTGTTGTACTGCGTGATGACCGTTGCAGCGTGCACAATAAGGAGCGGTACCGGCATATGCTTTCTTTGCAGGTGGCTGAGCTGGTGGGTTCCGCGGATTTTGAGCAGTCTGTGCTGTAACAGCAAAGTTCTGACCACCCTTTCGCTTCTTTGATTTCTTTGACGTCTCACCTTCCTTATCCTTCTCGTTTTGACCTTTCTTGCTATCCTCCTTGTCAGACCCCTGCTTCTTACCCTTGTCCCCCTTTCTGTGTAACTTGTTCTTCCGAATCTGCGACTCAGTCAATGTTGCTGATAACTCGATCGCCTGACGGAGTGTGGCAGGGTTACTACCAGTAAGGATGTCTTGTACCGAGTCAGGTAGGCCGTCGATGTACCTTTCGATAGCTATGTCAAGTGGGGTAACCATTGTCGGGCAAAGCAGACTCAACTCCTCAAACCTATCTGTATACGCCCTGTGCTCACCACTATCTTGCTTCAACTCATCAAATTCCTTCTCCAAAGCTCGCTGCTCATGACGAGGACAAAATTCCCTCATCATAAGGGCCCTAAGTTCAGCCCATGTCTGTGCTAGAGCAACTTCTGCACCACGATCCCTCATAACCCCGTTCCACCATGTGAGAGCCCTCTTCTGAAACACACTCGAAGAAAACTCTACTTTGCGATTTTCTGGACACTGCACATGGCGAAAAGTATTCTCTATGCTCTCGAACCACTGAAGAAGTCCAGTTGCTCCTTCAGAACCACTAAACTTGAGTGGTTTAGCCTGGTTGAAATCCTTGTATTTGCATAGCACATTGTTGTTGTTGTTGGCTTGGTTCCATTGAGCAAAGAGGTTTGGGAATTGAGCAGCCATCTGCTGTGCAATTATTTCTGCCAATTCGGCAGTCTCTATCTGGCTTTCGCGTCGAGGAGGCATTGTCTAAAAGAGGAAACATGAAAGGAAACGAGTGAGAGAATTTGACGAAAAGAATGAGATGCAACAAATCTGATGAAAGCAAGGATAGTGGTCATTTGTTTGTTACTACAAAGCAACAAACGACCTTGGTGATTAGTCAAAGTAAATAGGTTAAAAATAATGTATCGCGAAGACATGCTCGCCTATAAGTGAACACTCATCCCAAGAATTCCCAGGTAAGCACAACTGGTCTCGCGTCTGATGAGATGTATACGAAGTGCTTGCCTAGACAGAAGACCCAGAATACAGGCATTCACCCTTCCAGTTTGCACGTGTTCACATTATTTAAAACCCAAAACCTTGACGAGATTTTTGAAAAAAATCAAAGGGGTTCAAAACCATATAACAGAGGGTTCAAAACCTTACAATAGAAGGTTCAAAACCTAGAAATTAATCATCCTAGAACAGATGATTAGTTTTCAAAGCGGTTTTGAAATTTATGTTCTTGTTGTGGTCGTCACCTAAGGATAGGTGACGGTATTGTTTTATGACTAAACGCAAGTAAACTCGCGTTAGGGTCCTAAGAAGGTTATAGACTAGGTCAAAGCGTTACTAATAACCTAATTCCCTATAACCATTGGCTCTGATACCATCTTTTCTGTCACACCCCGACCGCGTAAAACAACAAATCGCGGCGGAAACATCGGGGCGTGTTGCAACAGAATTAATGTTTCATAAGCATGGATACCAAAAAGTGTTTCGTTTTATTAAACATTGAATAATTACTTCGTCTGGAAATCTAAATACACAAATTAATCATAATCTATCATTGTTATTGAGTCACTAAGGCCTTGTCCAGTCCTATGTGAGCATGCATCTTATCAATCGATATCATCCAACTATACCTGAAACATATGTGAAAACGAGGTCAGCAAAGAAATGCTGGCGAGTACATAGGTTTTGTGAAAATAAGATTCATGACTTCAGTTTAAGAAAATGTTTAGTCATGAACCTTGTAATTTGCTTTGTCTTTGTAAATCATTTGAAAAATAATAAGTTTAGATGATATGTATAAATAAGAGAATAATGCATGATTAAATGAATAACCATGTGAAATGAGTCTTTATAAGATAAGTTGTTTGTAAATAAATGTCTTGTGAAAAGTATGTTACTTGTATAAAATGTTCTATGTCTCAAACTGAAATGATTCAAATAACGCTACAATATGTAATACCATACAAACACTTATATATAGGAAGTACCAGCGGCGTATCCACCATGTTTGTATCATATTATACACGCATCGTTACTTAATCACTTAATCAAACCAAACCAAACAATGTAAAATGTCTATGTTTAAATCAATTGTCAAATGTATTGATTAATATGTCAAAGTATTCATGTCAAGATGTAAATCATGTCAAAATGTCTATGTCAAATATCCATGTCAAATGTCTATGTCAAATATCCATGTCAAATGTCTATGTCAAATATCCATGTCAAATGTCTATGTCAAATATCCATGTATGGCAAGTGAAATGTCTCAACTAAACCATATGCACAACAACAAAGTATTGAAGTAAAACTTGGTTTAAATCAATACTATGTTTCGTGGAAATGCATGATCAAATGTCAATCATGTTCCGATGTTTACCCAATCGTTAACCCATTTTGTAAAATCGTTCTAGTCGTTCTTGTTTTAATTGTGAAACTACTTTATGGTCGATTCTCTAATAACATTCAAACCTTCTTGACTCGTTCCTCGTTCCAACTCGCTCTCGTTCTCGTTCTTAACAAACCCTTACCAAAGGGTAAGTTAAAAATTACAAATTCAGTCGTTACCCAAAATACCCACACATAACCATGGGTATAGAGAACAACGGGATTTGTCAGATCCTATGGTACCATAACCTAATACTGGTCGGCTTGATCATTGCTAATGAATGTCATCGGTTATGTAACTACTACCAACAAGTTTGTTCACTTTATTGAAATCGTTCTTGAAACTATTGTAATTGTTTTTGAAACCATTGTTATCGTTCTTGAAACCACATTGTAATTGTTATTGTAATCGTTCTTGAAATCACATTGTAATTGTTATTGTAATCGTTCTTGAAATCACATTGTAATTGTTATTGTAATCGTTCTTGAAATCATTGTTAAAACATTTAGCACATATGAGTCACCCCAAAACAGTTGAAAACAGTAAAAGAGGGGAATAATGTACTCGCCTGAGAGTGCTTAGGAGTCTTGAACAACTACCAAGTAAGCTAGAGGAGTCCCGGAAATCAAACGGTACCTAATATAGGTAACTACATAAATAACCCGGACCTAAATCGGAAGACTGGGTAGCAGGAGGGTCTGTAAACCAAATGAGTGTAGGAACTCATATGATATGGTTTAACAAAGCCTACATACTAAATGAAACTTAACCTAAGTATTATCGACCCATCACGACCCATTAAGGTAGCTTATGCTACTTTAACGCGTCGTTTGCGTGAAACGCGTTCGGACCGCCTAACTAGTCCTATGACAAGTAATATATGCCTTAACATGTCTAATATGGTTGTCAAATCAGTTCAGATGTCAAAAGTTATGTTACATATGTTTAAAATGAATTTTGGCATCAAAGGGGTATTTTGGTAATTTACCTAAGGCATATAAACTACCTATCATACAACTACTTAAACGAAGCGACCATAAGGTATAACCTCGTAAGGTTATTATATACTATGGTCACCTAATGTGCTTGGTCGGATCTTAATGATCGACCAAACGGGTCGGGTTCGAAAGTATAAGCGATTGTTTAGATCGCTTACCTTACGACCCTATCTAAGCACTAAACTAAAAGTGACGAGCTAAGCATGTTAAAACATGCTTAACTAAGTTTAGAAAACAGGTTTGGTATCAAAACAAACGGTTTTGATACCCATAAGTAGTTTGGTTACAAAATACGCAAGAATACGTATTCTGACCGAAACTACGGCTCGTCACTGAGCCTAGATAACGTGGTAATCAGTAGGTATAGTCGCTAGGGACTATAACCATCGTGATCACGCTCACGTTATGAAGTTCAAACGAACTTTGCATCGACCATAAACTGGTCAATGCAGAAAGTCAAACAAAGTTTGACTTTCGGACTCGAAAAGCAATAAAAGAACGAAAGAGGACTTACGAAGGGTCCCCGAATGCTAATCCCGATCCAAGTAGCTCAGGTATGAAACGAAGGTTCCAACTTAGAGCCCAAATGATCAGATTTGTGGGTTTTGAAGCAATGGGGGGGGGGGTGGGTATTTATAGGAAAAGTAGAGCCGTTAGGATCGTTTCTTGAATATCGTGCCACGATCCGAGCCGTACACTTGTCACAAAGTTGTGGTGGTTAGAATTGATGTTTATCAGCTGAAAATGCAAGTTGCAAGCATGTGGTTGTGGTTTAATCAGCTGATAATCTGCTGACTGTTTGTTATTATCTGTTCTGGCACAGGCTAGCGCACCGCTACGTTAAAAGTGTAGCGCACCGCTAGGCCATAGTTTGGCAGATTTACACTTTTGGTCCCTGTATTGCAATCAGCCCATTTTCGACACGTTTAAGGCCCGTTAACCCCATTTCAAAGCTCTAAAATGAAGTTAAAGTATAGGGAACTTAAAATGTGTTCAAAAATATCTCGGATGTCGGTTCGTTTAGCCGTACGAACGGGATGTTCGCTTAATTACGACGGAATGCGCATAAGCGCGAAAAACGATCTAAATTGCGTGACGAATGGATTTTTCTTATGTCAAACACTAAAATAAAATATTTTAGTGCTTACATAAATTTTTGGATGTCCGAATGTATTCAGAACGTAAGATATGCCCGAAAATGCAAACTTGTGCACTTTTTGACACTTTTAGTCCCTGAATGACCCAAAAGTTTATTTTAGCACATCGAACCTCTCAAAGCCTATTTCTAAGCTATATAAAGGATATTTATGGTATGTTTAACTTATGGTCATGTTCCGGAATGTCTGTTACAGTTCAAATTGGCATACTTTCGTAGTTTGTCAACTTTAGTCCCTGTAAGCGATATAACTTTGATTTCACCACACCAAACCTTCCAAAACTTATATCTAAGTTATGTAAAGGTTATTTAAAGTATGTTAAGCCTATTTCACTATTCCGGAGTGTTCGTTGCATTAAACTGGTTATATTTACGCATCGGTGCGCATATAACCTTCCAGAAAGCGATTTAGAGTCTGAATTCGAACAAAATATGATATGTGTAAATGATACACATATTTTTACAAATCCCAAGTATGAAATACAACATTTCATTGGTTTGGTATTTGTTTGATGGCCGTGGAGGCACATGTGTTACACTAGAGCCCTCCTGTATACCGTCGGCAACTATCACTGTCATCCTTGGAGAACTTCAAGCCTTTCGTACCAAATCCCTATACTGTTCGGTTAGTTTATTGCTAATGTCTACCTGTTCACGAATGTATGATTAGTGTATGATTGTTAGTAGATTTCTGTAGACTAGGGTTCAATGAAAGATGATGATAATGAATAGTTGTGACCACAGTGATTTGCTTATGTTAATTGAAAACATGATTCATTGATACTATGTAATACTTGATCATATGTTCTGATTCTCTGTGAATGTTGTTGATGGTTATTGTGATACGTATGAATGGGAATAATACTGGTAAACCCTACTCGAATGATGCGACGGCAACATCTGTAAATGATTAGGGTTTCGTGAGGTTTGATATTGTTGAATCCGTGAGTTATATGCTAGATTGTTAAATACATGAATTATGTATGATGATATGATCCCTGTTTCATTGATGGTTCGGTTGTGATGCATAGATTAATGATTAGTAACATAAGACTCATTATGTTGAACGATGATTTAATGATTGCTGTAAACTGTTGAATCGGCGATTAGGGTTCCTGCACGTAACTGATTCACGACGTAACTGACTTAATGACGAAACCGAATCACGGCGAAACAGATCCGACGAAACAAATGTGTTTCGCCGGAACCTGTCTCGACGAAACGCATGACGAAACAAAAGTGTTTCGCCGATGGGGTAATTCACACAGTAACCTAGTTAGATTCTGTTAAAGTTAACTGAGTTAGTTAACTGCCGTTAAGTGAAAAGCATGACTTGTATGATTTTGAATGCGTGATCTGTGCTACTTGGTGATTTGATTTGCATGAATGAACTTCGCGAATATAAACTGATTATGTACACGTGCGTACTATAGGACGTGATTGACTTACTGGGAGCACATACTTACCATACCGAGCAAACCAAGGTGAGTTCACACTCTTACCAAGGCATGGGATTCCCGGGGTGGGAATGGGTTTGGATGATTACTTATGCTTGAGTTGTTATTGGAATTACATACCATAGGCCTCGGGAGAGGAAGGTTGTTGGTAGATACTGCTAGACTAGTGATACCTATACTTTAAACTTCGCACACACGCCGGGATTGGCTGCGATAATAGAACTAATCTTCGCACACATGCCTGGAATGGCTGCGAACCATACTTTAAACTTCGCACACATGCCGGGTGGGCTGCGATACAAATATACCTAGTCTAGAAAACATGGGAAACCCCCACAATCTTCGCACACATGTCTAGGAGACTGCGATTCAACCCCCACAATCTTCGCACAATCTTCTAAATATTTTAAGAAAATATTTTTTTTACTTCCAAAAATAATATATTTTCTCCTTGTCGAAAATATGATACAATTTAGTAATATTTATGAAAATCATATTTTCATTTCTTTCGTATCGAAAATAATATTTACCAAAAGTATGCTCATAAATGTATTTTTCCGGAATATTTTGTAAGCTACATTCTTGTGCGGTTTCACAATATTATGTGTGTAACTTGTGTATTTATTCCATGAGATTTCCGGTAATATTTTGGATTGAGATTTCTTGGTATTTTGTAATGTTATATTATTTTATCCCTAAAATAATATAGTTAATACACAAAGTATACAAGTATTCACACACATAATGTCTTTAATGTAAATATATATTCTAAATACATATTTATCCATTTTTATTTATAAAAACCAACCTCCAATACTTGTATTTTTGTAACAAAGTCTATGGCAAGTTTATATTGAAAACCATAGTTTAAAACACACTTGTAAATATTTGTTTAGAAAATATTTTTCTAAGTGTTTATATTTTTAGAAAATTTTGCCATAGTTTCTCCTAAAAATGGAGGTGTCCATGCTATCAAAGCATATCATTTTCTTTTCAAAATCATCACAAACAATCAACAATCAATCTACACTTACCATGTGCTAAAACAAAGCTATCTACAATGATCATGAAGTTGAGTTTTCATAAAAACTTGTAGTAACTTGGTAGCGTGTTTAGTAGACTTAGTTACCCTTTAAAGTGTGTTTATTTCTTTAAAAATATCATTCTTACAGGATCTAGGTGTTTACAACTTACTAGATGATTTTTCCAAAAAATCATTCTTTTGAATTTTTCTTGTAAACAAAGTGTTCTTATACTTGTTTCACCACTAGAAACATGATTAGTTTCTTTAAAAACAATGTTAATGTAAATCTTGTTATTTAACTTGGTTTCTTTGGAAAAACTATTTTAGAAATCATCCACTCACAAGACTTGTATTTTGTTTGAATCATCATCATGTGAAAACAACTTTTATTATTCAAGTTCATGTAAACAAAAAGCATGATGATCTTGGTCTTTCACAAGATCATCACTCTAACTTACTAGATCATGTGTTTAATCAAAATCTAGTAGGTTCCTTATGATGTCTAACATTACTAACACAAATCATCAATCATCAAGAAGCATATCATCACTAATCAACAAGATTCCATATGTTAATGTGCTTATGTTAGAGATTCATGTTTATGTTCTTTGATGTTCATCATGATTATCAATGTATATCATTTATTAACCATCAAAATATGAAGAAACAAGAGATCATGAGAGTCTCACTACTAGCACAAAGCTAGGGAAGAAAACAAGAGGTTGAAGATGACAAATGTAGAGGATAATAGCAATCGGGAGAGGTCCTTCAAGATCCACAAGCTCCAAGCTTCATAAGACACCTCCTTACACCTTTGTGAATATATGGAATGGATGGACAATGGATGAAAGGTGGTGGTGGGTGTGTGCTTGTTCTCGGCCAAGAGGAGGAAGAAGAGAGGTAGAGAGATGGTGGTGATTAAGTGTGGTGATTATGAGAGTTCATATGTTCTTATAACCATCTAATGCTTATGTCCAATGGGTATTGTGTTTCTAATAGTACATACATAATCTTCATGCAATCTAAGGAAGATCAAGAGAGGATTTCGCAAGATCTTGAGAGGATTACGGTGGGGTCACATAAGTGACCGTCCACTTACAGGGGGGGGGGGTTATGTGTAAGTTTAAATGGTTAGTTAGATGATTAACTTGGATTTCAAGTGTCATGGTTAGTGTTCAAGTGTATGATGCATTATATAGTGTGTTAGGGTGTTCAGGGATGATAACTAGCTCAGAAACATTAAAACAATGCTTCTAGTATAATTTTGGTGCTTCGGGTAATGTCCGGTTGTTCGGTTAGATACCTGTTCGTTAAAGTGTCAAATTATTCCGTTTAGTGATCTTTAAGTACCCTTTTGTGACACTTTTAATTCTCGACACTTAGGAAAGCATTCAGGACCATTTAGTCATATTTTTGCATGTTACCAACTTGTTAAATTACTGAATTTTGCTGAAATATGCAGAATTCTGCACTTTATGTGGGTTTTAGGCACTTTCCGGCACTTAAACTACCACCTAGTGAAGCAGTTTTATGGTCCTTACTTCCGTACACACCATACTAGTGTAGTACCTCGTCTCTGGCCCATACTGGGTCTCAAAACACTGTTTGTATATGTACTGACATCGTCAGCATTTTTCTGAGTTATCCGCTAACTGTGCTAGCTGTGCTTTGTGCATCGTTTATGTCACTAAGAGTTTGCATGTAATAATAATGTGTCAGTATGCATTATGTGATGCACATGTAAGTATGATGCAGTAATCGAAAAGCAATTCAAGTCATAAATTGTAAATCAGCCAGTCATTAAGCACTAATCATCATTTAATAATTGTACGGATGCATGCAAATTTGACAGTTATCACATTCTCCCCCAGTTAAGAAAATTTCGTCCTCGAAATTTATACTACCTTACCTCCTTAGGGTTACATTATGCGTGTATGTATATGGATAATATTGAGGTAGGTAATCACAAAACCGAATCAAACCTTATTCACATCAGGTGAATCCAAGAATATATTACAACAACACGAATCCAATGGTTAAGAGGCATGTGCTTTTAGCATTTGATGTCAAAGGACACGAGATGTATAGACGTAGAATCTAGTGCAACTTAGTTAACAAGGGTGCAACAAAGGAGTTTCGACCGATGGATTCTCAAACAATCGGTCATAATATGCAAACGAGTTTTTCTCAAACCATAGCATCCGCTATAAGAACTCAAAATCAACAACTCGGATGTGATAGTAACATGAAAAATGATCTGTCAACTTTCGAACAAATAAATGGTAAGGATTAGTATGTTGACATTCTTGAATTGCGAAAATACACCGAATGAAATACAAGCGAATCTGGTGTATTGTTGTCTTGATTCGTAGTTGCATCAGGAATGTTTAAATGACAAGTCAAACAAAAGTATGTGTAGTTTCGTGTGAAACGGTTGACCATGATTAGCACAAGCTACAAGTTTGTAATGACACCACAAGGTGTCGTAATGACATAATTCAATAATAGTGGTGACTGAACAAGTTCACCGTGTTTGACATCAAATGAAAGTACACTGAGACAATCTGAAGATTTGATTTACACAATGTCATAGAGTTTTCAATTGAATATGGAACATCAAAGTACCACTGTTTTCGTTTGAAGATGAAAAAGCAACAAGAACCGCAAGGCATTCGATCGACAATGAAAGAGTCGTTAGGAGGTACACTGTGCTATGAAATGAATCTAGGTACCATTGTCTTAACACACAACTGTGTTGAGACTGCTTTAATTGTGATAAACAAAACGGATTTAAAGCAAGTCAATAAATAAACAATTAAATCCGTGTATGGGGTGCGTAACCAAATTAGCGCAAGCTTCAATTCTGTGAAAGTATCACCACTAGGTATCGAAACCAATCAAATGATTTAGTGGAGTCGTAGACCAACCAAGTCTACTACGACTCGAAACGAAAGAGCCTTTGTAAAAATATTTGAATATGATGCTCTCAATGCATCATATGGCATCTTAAATTGAATATGCGAAATGGGTAAGTTCAAACAATTGAACCTGGTTTCAGCGTAGCCCGACAATAAACGTATGTATCAACAAGGGAATCTCAACATGGTTACAAAGATAAACCATGAGTGTAACTTGAAAGAAAAGAAGTCTCATGACAGTGTGTTGACTTGGTAACAAAAGAGCCATCAATTACAATGATGTAGGTCATTCGAATCACAAATCAACAATTAGATTTAGCAAAGTAATATTTGAATTTCAATGAAGCGTTTATTCGAACGAGACCACATGCGTAGCAAATGGTGCATGTGTGACATATAAGTTTCCGAGACCTGAAACAATGAGTATTTACTAAGATGAAGAAATGACCAAGTATTCGAAGCAAATGTGTGTTCGCTCTCAGCGAAGAAAATTAACACGATGCAACTACCATTAAGGGGAGTAGAGATGCAAATATCTACTCGCTAGGAGCAAAAGTGAAGATTTCAACAAAAGAAATTTAAGTACTTTCTGTTTGGTTAACTAAAATAGCATATATGTCAGGATAATGGTGTTTGCTTGAGTTAACAGATGTGGTTCCTAAGTAACCTTTACGAGTTTGGACCTTGGTTCCCAAAGGTCTAAGTACATGTTTTCAAGATTCTCAAAGTTTCGTATTCTGTGTAAACTGTTTTGTGCATCGTGTAGGAAACATCATCTTTGTGTACGTTTAAAAGAAGTTATTGTTCCACAATTTCCCGGTATACTTTCTTCCTGAATTCACAGCTAATGACACTCGATCATCGATCAGTCGTGTAATAGAAGTTGGATCCTCGCAGTTAGTTAAATGAATAATTCGTTAATCCTCAGCAAGAGTTACCGACTCTTGTAGGTTAGCTCGCTCGGCTCCTGGTAGTTGATGCTCATTTGAAAATCATCGTCCTTCTTCTTGATGAGTAGAACTGGGGTTACCCAAAATGGGAAACTTGGTCTGTTAACTTCCTTCTCTATCAACTACTGAGGTTACACTGATAATCCTTGCATCTTCGAAGGTGTAAGTCGCTAAGGTGCATTGACTGGAGGCGCGGCGCCTGGAATCAAATCGAGGCGAAATTCGACTTGTCTTTGAGGAGATAATTCTAGCAAGTCTTCGGGGAAGACTTAAGGATATTCCCTTGTCGTAGGGATATCTTCGAGTTTTGGTTCTTCGGCTCCCTTGTCCATGACATGAGCCAAGAAAACAACACATCCTTTACGCAACAACTTTCGTGCCTTCAAGCAATTGGTAGTTTGTAGAGACGTATCCTGCTTCATGAGTCATGACCGTTTCTTCGTTCGCCATCGGGATGCGGATATCAATCTCTGCTAGATCGTTCAACAACCAATCCATCCCAGTTACCTCGTCGAAGCATCCCAATTCAACGGGCAGTAGATCAAGCGCAAATTCACGCTCTCCGGGTTCTATCTTGTCGATTCCAATTACTTCGTTGACTTCCACTAGCTCCCTATTAGCTAGTTCTATCGAGTACGGGTTATCTAACTTACTTGCTACTAAACCAGTTATACTCTCAAACTCTAGAGATGCGAAGCTAAAATTTGCAACAGTATCTAGCAGCACAGATGCATAATGTTGACTAATATGGGACGTACCGATATCCACGCTTGGATTCCTGGTGTGCTCCCCTAGCTCTGCTACTGAGCTTTTATCCTTGTGCCTGATTGTTTTTGGGGCAATATTTTCTGAAATGATTTTTGCTTCCACAGTTAAAACAACCTTGAGCACGTTTCTTTTTGTCACTCGTCCTGCCTTGATAGTTATCGTTGTCGTTGTTTCCTTCGTGATTCTCGCAACCATCTTGGCCTCCATTTCTACGTTCAGTATCTTGCCTACAAGTTTCTTTGGGATGCCCTCTCTTGCCACAGTTACCACATTTTCCATATTTACATCGCCTGACATGATAACGTAGACAATTGTCGCACTTAGGTAGGATACCCATTTAGTCTTTTCCCTTTTTGGCCTTCTTCTTGTTACTCGCCCGAGTAACCTTCTTGAAATTTGCGAGTTTTCTCTTGTTATCTCCAGATGACTCTACAGGAGTCTCCTTTTTCTCTTCCGAAGTGGAAAATTTTCCTTGTCTAACCGCTTCTTCAGTGAGCGCCATGCTTATGTTGATAGCCTCGGTGATTGTTGGAGGTTTAGACATTGTCACCAGGCTTAGAATCTATGGTGCCAATCCCCCTATGAAGCGTTCAATCTTCCAAGATTCTGGTTTCACCAAACGCGAAGCAACTTGTGATAAATCGTTAAATCTCTGTACATACTCAGTTATCTTTAGGCCTTCCATTTTCAAGTTCCACAGTTCAGTCTCCAACTTCTGCACTTCTGCCCTAGAGCAATATCTTTTACGCGTCAGTTCTTTCAGTTCGTCCCACGTCAAAGCATACGTAGCAGTCTCGCTGTCACACCCTGACCACGTGTAACATACAAAACGTGGCGGAAACGTCGGGGAGTGTTGTAACAGAATTAATGTTTCATAACCATGGATACCAAAAAGTGTTTCGTTTTATTAAACATTGAATAATTACATCGTCTGGAAATCTAAATACACAATTTAAACGTAGTCTATCATTGTTATTGAGTCACTAAGGCCTTGTCCAGTCCTATGTGAGCATGCATCCTATCAATCGATATCTTTCAACAATACCTGAAACATATGTGAAAACGAGGTCAGCAAAGAAATGCTGGCGAGTACATAGGTTTTGTGAAAATAAGATTCATGACTTCTGTTTAAGAAAATGTTTAGTCATGAACCTTGTAATTTGCTTTGTCTTTGTAAATCGTTTGAAAAATAATAAGTTCAGATGATATGTATAAATAAGAGAATAATGTATGGTTAAATGAATAACCATTGTAAAAGGAGTTTGTATAAGATAAATTGTTTGTAAATCAATGTCTTGTGAAAAGTATGTTATTTGTATAAAATGTTATATGTCTCAAACTGAAATGATTCAAATAACGCTACGATATGTAATACCATACAAACACTTATATATAGGAAGTACCAGCGGCGTATCCACCATGCTTGTATCATAATACACACGCATCGTTACTTAATCACTTAATCAAACCAAACCACCAATGTAAGATGTCTATGTTTAAACCAATTGTCAAATGTATTGAATAATATACCAAAATGTTTATGTTAAGATGTAAATCATGTTATGTATAACCAATGTCAAAAGTGTTTGTGTCAAATGTAAACCATGTAATGTGTAACCAAAATGATATGTATGGCTAGTGAAATGCATCAACTAAACCATAGGTGAAATGCACAAAACAAAGTATTGATGTAAAACTTGGTTTAAATCAATACTATGTTTCGTGGAAATGCATAATCAAATGTAAATCATGTCCAAATGTTTACCCAATCGTTAAAACCTTTTGTGAAATCGTTCAAATCGTTCTTGTTGTTTTAATCGTTCAAATCGTTCTTGTTTTAATTGTGAAACTACTTTATGGTCGATTTTCTAATAACATTCAAACCTTCTTGACTCGTTCATCGTTCCAACTCGTTCTCGTTCTCGTTCTTAACAAACCCTTACCAAAGGGTAAATTAATAATTTCAGATTCAGTCGTTACTCAAAATACCCACACATAACCATGGGTATAGAGAATAACGGGATTTGTCAGATCCTATGGTACCATAACCTAATACTGGTCGGCTTGATCATTGCTAATGAATGTCATTGGTTATGTAACTACAACCAACAAGTTTGTTCACTTTATTGAAATCATTCTTGAAACCATTGTAATTGTTTTTGAAACCATTGTAATCGTTCTTGAAACCATTGTTATCGTTCTTGAAACCACATTGTAATTGTTTTTGAAACCATTGTAATCGTTCTTGAAACCATTGTTATCGTTCTTGAAACCACATTGTAATTGTTTTTGAAACCATTGTAATCCTTCTTGAAATCATTGTTAAGACATTTAGCACATATGAGTCACCCCAAAACAGTTGAAAACAGTAAAAGAGGGGAATAATGTACTCGCCTGAGAATGCTTAGAGGTCTTGAACAACAACCAAACAAAGCTAGAGGGAGCACGGAATCAGTCGGCAATCTAAAACTATATAA
>JARYGA010027698.1:0-25558 GCA_030545235.1 Helianthus tuberosus | reverse complement strand
CGCCCTCAATATTGTACAATGGTTTTTACTAAACTTGATTAAACTGGGATTCACTCACTAGTATTTCCCACTGACAAAATGTTTTTAAAAGCGTTTCAGGTAACAAAATGTGAAAGCCAAATAGAAGCAAGCTGGACAGCACTGAAGGCTTGGAAAAGTGGCCATAAAGTTACCTAAAATAAAGAGATGTTTTATTTAAATAAAATGGGGTTTAACCCTATGAAAATGTGTGTACTTGAAAACTTGGGATTTTCCCATGTGTTTAATATTATAAAAGTGTGGTATTTTACTCTGATAAAATATTTCCTAACTTCGGTCCTGATATAATTTCTGTTGCCAAAATGATAAACCCAGATACCACCAAAACTGGCCGCGGCCGCCCGTTCCCGGGTTTGTTAGGGGATGGGGGTTGCGACATGCGGAAAATCTTCTCATGGCGAACGATCTCCACACGAATACTCGACAATCAATCCATCCCATCTACGACGTCGAAGCTTCCCAACTCAACTGGCAGCAGATCTATCGAGAACTCACGCTCTCTAAGTTCTACCACACAGCCTCTAATTACTTTCTCAGCTTCCTCTAGTTTCTCATTAGCTAGTTCTATCGAGCTCGGGATATCTAACTTACTGGCTATTGAACCAAGTATATTCTTAAATTCTTGGTATACGAGTTATAGTCGGTACTAGTATCAAATAGCACAGATGCAAAATTTTGGGTTGATAGAGAACGTACCAATAACACATCTGGATCCTGGCATGCTTCACGAGCTCCACTGTTGTACGCTATTCCATGAGCTTGGTTATTCTTAGGGCAATCTTTCCTAAAGTGCCCCACGTCCCCCCATCTGTAGCAGCCTGGAATTTTACCATTTTCGTTTTCGTCTTGGTTCCCGTCATCATTTCCTCCTTGCCTGTGATACTTCACCCAACAAGCATCCTTGTGGTGTCCTTCCTTTCCGCACCTACCGCACTTAGGCTTCAGACATCGACCTTCATGGTTGTAGGATCGTTTTCTAACCCGAATGAGTCGATCAGAAGAGTTTTTCTCAATACGAGAGGCGGAAACAAACGTATCAAGTTCAATTCAGCTAGATATTCACTTTAAACTGTCTTTAGATTGATTTGACAAAGTTTTACAGTGAGTAGATACTTCGGCAGCACTTCGGCTCTCAAACCGGAAAAGTAATTTTCGTTTCAAATGACGAAGTCAAGACACCTATATATAGGCAAGCTAATTTCGCATGGACCTGCTCACACGAAATCACTTTCACACGAAATTATAATTTCGTGCGAAATTACCAAGAGTGATTTCATGCGAAATAGCAGTTTGCTATTTCGTGCGAAATTACCTTTTCACCTATATTTGACATTTTTCTCAAACTACGTGCCCTGATCTATCTATACACATACAAGACTCGATGCAAGACGAAGTCGCCAGATTCATGCACCAACAGACTCCCCCTCGAATGTTGACGAGTCTTCAGTGTCGAGTCTTCAACGTCTTCAGTCTTTATCAGTCTTCTCGCTCTTCCTGAAGTATCTGACAGTGTAAAACATCCTTAGTCTTCTATCTTCTTCTCTACCAGGATCTCATCTAACTCTATCTTCTCTTGATCAGATCTCTTGATTCCTTAAGATCATCAGCATTATCAACTTGCGTGAAATTCAGGATCTGAACTTAGCTCTACACTCTTCAAACTCTCCTTTGTAAGCAGACTCCCCCTTAAATTGTGCTGGGATCGCAGTCTGGCTTCCACAGATTCAATATCGTGACCTGGCTCACATCCTGCTCAGGTTTAAAACCTAGCTAACCTGGACACTCTTAACCCAGAAATAAATTTCACAAATTTAAAATTTTACAAATTTATTCTCTGCTTACCACTTGTATACATAAATACAACATCATTTGTAAGTATCATACAACATGATTTAACATATTTAATCTCTGATGAACCACTTGTAAGAAAAACTTTTCAAACACACTCTCCCAAACCTGTTCATCATGTTTAGCACTCGAAATTTTAAAAATCAGCTTTTCAACATCAGTAGTCTAAAATCTTTTTGTATTTTTCAAACTTTATGCTAAAACACTCTGAAAATCTTTTTGGATTTTTTTTAAAATTTGTAAGAAAAATGCAGGAAAGAAAAATTTATAGACAATATTTTTGCGAGTTTGCGCAAGAGGATCATATCAGTTTTTGAGACAAATCACTAACACCGTTAAGCTTTAAACATTTTAAGTTCTAAACGATTCACTTAGATTGTCAGTATACTGATCCACTTAAATTTTCACACAAAGTTCAACTGTTTCGAGATACGAGATTAATGTTTTAAGAGACTTAAACTTATTCGAGTGTCCCACCTCAGAATATACTCATGTATCCAGATCCCAATATTCAGTCTTACAGGTGAATATACCTAGATGATATCTGTAAAGGGTTAAATGTGAGGGCCATGAGAGCTCAGGCTATTGCTTCCGCAAAATCAGAGAGATGATGGCTTCGACTTTTAGGTGTGTTCCCTTTAGAGAATCTTTTCTTCAACAGCACATGATTAGCATTTTTCAATGGTTCTTCATTTTTTGTACTGAGGGTGGTGCTATATTTCTTGCAAGTGGAAAGTATTATACGGGGACTAGGCCATTGCTTCCGCAAAATCAGAAGTCCCGGGATAATACCCCAGATATCACTGAGTATAAAGACCTAGTATCTCAGAAAGAGGGACCTTTCAAACAAGATTTCGGGGGTTACCCATATATCCGAGAGATGTTCCCCACGATATAAGCAAGTTTGAAATTTAGGTTTATATCTCGACACAATCTACTAAATGTGCAAAAACCTACTGGCACATCATCAGTGAGACCATTTATCACATTTTAACTTTCCAATTCTTTAGCATGCCGTGAATATCCACTGATGTACTATAATTTCCTCTTTTCTCAACTAAACTCATTTTTTTATTTTTATCATGTTTTTTGGCATTTTCAAATGTTTTTGGATTTTCTGAAATTTCTTACTCCCCTAAAATTCAAAATCAATTAAAGGAAATTTGAAAACAAACTGTACAAGTAAAGTGACAACTTGTTGTGAATTGCATCAATTCGCCATCTACTTGGCATAAACAATCAGAACTCCTCCTTACAACAAACAATTTTCCCATTGTGATTTCAAAACACTTAAGTTTGTTTTAATCAAATGGTTTTTCCGGAAAATTAGTTTTGTTGATTTCATAAAACCACTTGTAGGTTAGGGGATCAATTCATCACCTTGTTCTTTCAAACACTTGAAACATTTAACAGTTTTAAGATCATTCAACAAACACCACTTGTAGAAAATCAAGTACAACTTAATGTCCCTGATTTACCACTTGTATGTTAAAACCTTTCTTCAACCACTTGAAGATTTTCACAAACACCCAAAATTTAATAAAGATGCTGATACCTGCTTCACACTTACCAACCTGGAAGCTCTGGCAAGTCATACTTTTTACATATGAAAAACAGACATCCAAGCTTCACCAAACTTGGATGTTATCTCTTTAGTTTCACTCAGGGTATAAGTTGCCTTCTTTGTTTCATAAAACTCTTTAACCCCTTGAACCTTCCTATCGACCATCTTCCCAAAAATCTTTTTCACATTTCCATTAAAAACCATTTCGACATCAAATTCCTTCTTCTCAGAATAGAATTGATTCGAAATTTCAACCTTTCCAACTTTTTGTTTAAAATTTTCAGTCCGCAATGGTGGAAAATTGACATCATCCATTGGCGGTACTGAAGTTTCAATTTTTAGATCAACTTGTGGCTCCTCTGACTTTGTGGAATCAGATTCATCGCCAGATTTCACATCTGATTTCTTAACAACCCACTTCTGGTTATCAAGATTCACTCTTCTCTTGTAAAATCTTTTCGAACATTCACCAACCTCATATGTTGAGTTTTTAAAAACTTTGAATTTTTCAGTTGGTGATTCATTTTTCTCAACAATCTTTTCTTTAAGTTTAGAAACAACTTCATGTTTGATGTTGGTTGCTTTAGGACAATTCCAAGCAATATGACCAACTTCTTGCAACTGAAACAGGTTCTTGTTTCCTTTCTTTGATAAGCTCCAATCTTCATTCTCTTTTGTTTTTCTGCAAAGAACTCTTTATTTGATTGCTTCCAAAATGAACTCTTTTCTTCTTCTTCCGAACTTGTCCCTGAAACAAATACAGTTTTTTTTGTTTATAAGTTTTCTCATTTTTATGATTTTTCGATGGAATAAAACCTAGTCCTTTCTTTTTTGAAATTACCGTTATGGTTTGGTTTCTTTTGAAAACCAGAACCGGAACTGTAACCCTTTTTCTTGTTTAAACGTTGTTGAACTCTTGAGGTGTAAGGTTTAGGTTTTTCAGAAAGATTTTCATCTTTTATTTTAGAAATATTAATTTCTATTAGTTTGAAAACCTTTTTTATCATTTCTTGTTTAACACCTCTTATTGGAAATTCCTCATCAGAATATAATTTGTTTGAATCAATCAAAGTATATGCCACTTTAATTGGTTCGTCATTCAAATTGGATTTTGATAACAGAAATTCTTTATTGTAAACTTTTTTAATCAATGGTTTTGAACTGTTGACCGCTGAACTCGAACTTTCAGACTCAGATTTTGACTCTGACTCCTCATCTTTATCCAACACCTGATCGACCACTTTCTTTATTAACTCAGACGATGTAAATGTGACATCAATGTTTTCTGGTAAATCATCGGTTGTTTCAGACTTTAACTTTATATTGACAGCCTTTATGACTTACTCCTCATTTGGTTTTCTGGGAGAATAACCTTCCCAGATTGGAGGCAGACACTTGTTATAATTTGAACTTTGTTTCTTACCAGTATCCTTATCTTCAGGCTTCTTGTCTTGAAATGCTTCAAAACCTGCAACAGTTGGATAAATTCGATCAATCAAATAATCAGAACTAGAATAACTTTGCAACAATCTTCTAATTCTTTCATTTTCAATTATTTCTGTCTCCAACTCCTGCTTCAGCTTTGCACATTCTTCAATGTAATGATTAATAGCTTTCTGCTTTGTCATCATCACTGCATTCATCATAGTTAATGCATCTTCTCTTTCAGAATTTGTCTTCTGAAGACCATTCACTGTTCTGTTCAAAACGTCATATGATTCTTTCACATAATTAAGATTGAACAATAACTTTTCTTTCATCTTATCTTGCTCACTCAATTTCTCATCTTTCTCTTCACACTGCTTGCATGACTCCAAACACTTTAAGCAAGGTTTTGTAACTTCAACCATCTTTTCCACTTCAATAACTTTTTCAACTTCAACTACTTTCTCAACTTCAACTACTCTTTCAGCAACTTTAACTTCCTTTACAGCAAACTCAACTCCTTCACTCTGTTCAGACATCTCTTCCTGTGCAACAATCTCGCTTTTTATTTGTTTCTGATTCTTTGCTGCACGTTTCTCCTTTAGCTTTTCCACACGATCTGCAAAATAAAATTGAAAACTTTCAGGAGATAAATGATTTTTTGCAATATTAATATGCATTTCTTCCTCATCATCACTATCATCAATTGATGATTGATCAATCACTTGTGTCTGTTCTGAACTATCATCTGAAGAACTAGATTCATCATCTTTATTCTTCTCATCACTAGCAAAGGCTTTCATCCATTCTGTCATCAAATCTGGCTCTTGAACTATTTGTGCATTGAGAGCTGCTACTTTTGAATCAGGCGGAATGTATTTGTCCCAGCTAAAACCTTCTGCCACTTTTTCATCATGTTGATCAATTATGCCATAATAAGCTTTCTTATTTGCTTCTTCGATCATTTTAGCATGTGCAGTTTGTGGTTCTTTTTGTTGATACGGTTGATGAACAACTTGTTGATATATGGCTTTCCAATAATAATCATTTCCACCGAACGGATTCTTTGCTCCACTTGCTTCTCGATTTGTACATTCCCTCTTGAAATGACCTTTCTCCCTGCATCGAAAACAAGTAACTTTAGATTTATCAAAACCCAAAGTAGAAACTTTTGCATCCAAGAAATCATCTCTTCCTGTAATCATTTTAAACTTTTCAGCTCTCCTCAACACACTCGCTAAACACCACTTTATATCCATCAGCTCCATTTCTTCAGCATCTATCTGATCATAATCCTCTTTCGTCAACGTAGGATTTCCGATCCTTCCTGTAACCAATCCTTCATATGATTCCAATACTGTAACAAGTAACGCCATATGACTTTTGACAACTTCTTCAGAAAAATTTTGACCATTCTGAAGATGCAACGCGATGTTACAATTTAAGACATGACCATTGTTACTGTTTGAGCTTTGAAATTGATGACTTGAGCTTGAAGCTTTCGGATTAACACTCGGATATGAGGAGAATCCACTGCTGCTGCTGTTTGAACTTTGATTGATTGATTCAGATGAGTTTTCGACACTAAAAGCAGATTGGATTTTTGGACTTGCTTCGACATTCTGAACACTCCCTTTGAAGTACATCTTAACATCTTGTTGTGTACTCGGATTGTTCATTCTTGCAATCTTTTGTTGCTCAAGATCTTGTCCTTCAATTTTTTCAATGAACTGGGAAATTGTCAAACCCTCATATTCTCCAGTATTCTTTAATATCATAAAAAATGTACCCCATTCTTTCTGTGGTAAAGCATCAGCCAATTTGTCGACCCATTCTTCTCGATCTTTGTTGATATTTAACAATGACATTGATCGAACTAAGTGACAATATCTTTCAATTAATTTCTTTGTATCTTCTCCTGGTAAACTTGTAAAAAGATCAAATTCTTTCTTTAACAATGCATTTTTACTCTTGATCGTCTTCTCACTTCCCTCAAAATTAATTCGAAGTGCTTCCCAAATTGAGCGTGAAGTTTTATCATGTTGAAGCAAAATGAATATATCTTCTTTAATATCTTGCTGAAGTAAATTGATCATCATCTTTTCTGCTTTGTACATGTCTCGTTCTTTATCCGTAAATTCAAAAATCTTTTTCTCAACTCCTAAATCTGTATGTGGTAGAACATACTTTTTCTCAACACACTCCCAAGACCTCAAATGATTAGCTTGAACCCAGTTTTCAAACCGATCTTTCCAACCATAATACTCCTCAATGCCCATTAGCTTCGGGGGTTTTTGCAAAGTTCCGGTTTCATTTTCCAAGTTCATGTTCTGAGCAATGGTAGCCGGAGTAGACGGGGCAGTAGCAAATGCGTTATAAAACTCTTCTTCCATGATTCGGTAAACTTTTTCACAAAACAGTCAATTTCAAACTAAATACAATTTCAAGCGAAATACACTCTCAAGCGAAATGACCAACTGATGCGAAATCACCTGCAAGACAACTTCAAACGAAATACCAACTCAAACGAAATCAGAATTTTCAAACGAAATAGGTAATTTCGTACGAAATAACCAAACGAAATACCAATTTCGTGTGAAATCAAACAAAAATTTCAAACGAAATACTAATTTCGTGTGAAATCAAGAAGCTATTCCATGCGAAATACTGCTGATGTCATCATCTCGAGCTGATTTTGGTCCAATTGATCAGGTTTTAGTCCGATTTTAGGTCTGAAACTTTCAAGGATCAGAAGAGTTTTTCTCAATACGAGAGGCGGAAACAAACGTATCAAGTTCAATTCAGCTAGATATTCACTTTAAACTGTCTTTAGATTGATTTGACAAAGTTTTACAGCGAGTAGACACTTCGGCAGCACTTCGGCTCTCAAACCAGAAAAGTAATTTTCGTTTCAAATGACGAAGTCAAGACACCTATATATAGGTAAGCTAATTTCGCATGGACCTGCTCACACGAAATCACTTTCACACGAAATTATAATTTCGTGCGAAATTATAATTTCGTGCGAAATTACCAAGAGTGATTTCATGCGAAATAGCAGTTTGCTATTTCGTGCGAAATTACCTTTTCACCTATATTTGACATTTTTCTCGAACTACGTGCCCTGATCTATCTATACACATACAAGACTCGATACAAGACGAAGTCGACAGACGCATGCACCAACAATGGTGATACTTGCACTCATCACATCTCAGCTTAGTTCCCAAGTAAACCTTCCCACTGGCCTGATTGTCTCCAGGGTAACCCTTCCTGGGATGTCCTATGCTACTCTGATTAACGCAATCCTGACCTAGCTCTTGGTTAGTGCCATTTCCGCCTTGATGGTTGTTGTTGTCGTTGTTTCCTTCGCGATTTCCGCTACCATCTTGACCTTCTTTTCCATGTCCAGCGCCATACCAACACGTCTCCTTAAGGTGACCAATTTTCCCACAAGTTTCACATTTCCTATACCTACATCGCCCAATATGATGACGTAGACAGTTGTCGCACTTAGGGATGGTACCCAAGTACTCTTTTCCCTTTTTGGTATTGTTGTTGTTATTCGTTCGGGTATCCTTCTGGAAATCAGTGAGCTTCCTTTTGTTCTTTCCAGATGACTCCACCTGAGTTTCCTTCTTCTCGTTAGGGGTCGAAAGTTTCTCCAATCTAAGTGCTTCCTTAGTGAGCGCCACACTCAAGTTACTCGCATCGATAGTTGTTGGAGGCGTTGAAGCTGTCATCAAGCTTAGAATCTGAGGTGCCAATTCCCAGATGCATCGTTCTATTCTCTTAATCTCTGGTTCCACCAGGTATGGAACAACACGCGCTAAATCATGAAGTTTCTGTACATATTCCGCCACCTTTGGACCTTCCATCCTTAGTTTCCAGAATTCGATTTCCAGCTTCTGGATCTCCATCTGAGAACAATACTCCATACGCATCAATTCTTTCAACTCTTCCCATGTCAAAGTATACGCAGTAGCCTCGCCCATTGTCTGAACCCGAAGGTTCCATCGTAACAGAGCCTCATCTTGAAACAGTCCAGCAACGTATGTGACTTGCTTCTCTGGCGTACATCCGCTCATTTGCAGAACAGAATCCATGTTCTCGACCCATCTTACAAAAGCTACGGCACCTCCAGTACCATCAAAGTTCAGAGGCTTGCAGTCCAAAAACTGCTTGTAGGTACAGCCTGTACCCAAGCAACATCATCACAGAAAGCATTAGCAAAGCACTCTTGGAATAGTCCAAACATATTGTAATGTATCTTAGGTGACTTAAACATTACCGTTAGGTGGGTTATTCCCCGAGGTACTTTCGCTGTGTCTGTAGCGAAGAACCTCGTGCCGAGTTATGGCCCGTGAGACGTTCGCTCGAAATTCTGCCTCGGTCTGTTGAATGATCTCTTGAGGAGACATCTTTTAAGAAGATTGTATGGGTCAGGTCTTATTTGTTCAAGAGATGCATATAGTTTTCTAGAGGTCGTATGTACATACGCATAATAAATCACCATATCAAACAATCAAGTATCAGCACAATCATAACATAAACAAGTAAATCAATAACGTAATTAATGAGAACAGGACGATTGAGCTTTCATTAATCATCGACCACAAAGTATTGTTACATGCTTCACAAAGTGTATCATACCAAAAGGAACACAGGGTCATACTACCCTTGTCTAACAAGTCTACCAATCTACAAAAGTCATACAATCGTAAGTGATCTCCAAAAGGCTTCAAAAGCTCAGCTCAATAGTGGTGCTCTCACCAAAGGTAATGCATCTGCATAAGAACAAAAACCTACTATAATGATGGCGGAGGAGGAGGAGGGAGGAAAATCAAAATGAGAATATGTGCGAGCTCCTCCTCGAGCTTGTGCACATGATGAAGCAAGTAACGGACCTGCTGCTCGACAGTGAGAAATCGAGCATCAAACTCTGGGAAAGGAGTTGGAGGTGCAGGTGGACGAGCAAAAGGAGGCGGTGATGAACGAGGGGGAACGGAAGCATACTGACAAGGACATGGTAAAGGACGCGGTGTCGGCTCAAGCTCCAAGACTCTGCGATTCATAACCTCAAGTCGAAACCGAAGCAAGTAAAGTATCTCATCCTGTGTATAGCCAACACAATGCGAGGGATGGTAGGGGTCTGAGGCCGGCATGAAATACGGTGGGGACCATCGGAATGGCTCATCAAGTGGCGCAAAAGTAAAATGAGCAAAAGGTGCAGACTGAGGTATATGGGGAAAAGCTGCTGAAACATGAGGATCATGACTAGACTGCTGGCCTGAGGTGCCTTCCCCTGGATGAGGTGCGGGTATATCCTGTAAGAAACAATAGGCAGGTCGACACGGTGTACATCAGACTCCACTGGGTGAAAAGGAGCAACATCAGCGGGTGCGGGTACAAGTGGAGGAATGAATGGCTCAATAACAGGAGGATCCACGGGTGCAAGAACTGGGTCAGGTATGAGGGGTGCAATCTCAGGTATGCCAAAAGGAATAGGGTCATGATCAGGTAAAGGCTCAGGATCAGCAGGTGCTACATCATGCCGATCAACAGGAACAAAGTCTAGCTCAAGGTCAAGCTCAAAGTCGTGTGGAGGAGATGGTGCAGCTGACATGGCCGTATCATCATCAGAATCAGTAGGGTAACGCTGCAATCCAGCTGCCTGTAAGGCTGAAGAAGTCACAGACTCAAAGGAATCTGAGACAGAGTGTAGACTAGGATCAGAGGATATCTCGATAACAGGAATCTCAATGAGGGGAATAGCAATGACATCTCCAGCTAAGTCTCCATCACCCTGGGCATCATCAGGGGGAACATCAATAAAAAGATCAAGGTCATCGTCAAACAAGTCATCAAAAGGCAAATCCTCAAAAGGAAAGGCCGCGAGAGGAATTGGGGCGAGGATCGGTGCCACGACATGCTCACCATTGGGATATCCGAGGATGAGATGGTCCTGGACAGGAATAGAAATAAGAAAGGGATCCTCGTCTGGAATGCCATCAGCATGCGGTAGATCATCTCCAAAATCAGGCAACGCAAACGGCTGAAAGTCGCCGTCGTCGTCGGACATCATCTCCGGGTCACTCTCTGAATCTGACGTGAAGATCTCCGGTGCTGGCACAACCTCATCATCGGAGACTACTGCCATGGGATCATAGTCGTCGGACAATCCGCTATCAGATGACGACATAGTGTCTGTAACAAACAATCATAACGTGTGTACATATGTTAGCAATTATCACTTAGTATGCAATCAAGATAATGTGTCATGTAATCATATACCCTCACAAATCCTTTCTATTCTTCCTAGTCTCCCAGACTAAACCACCTAGTCTCCCAGACTAACCACCTAGTCTCTCAGACTAAGCCACCCAGACTCCCAGACTGACCACCCAGTCTTTCAGACTGAACCACCCAGTCTCTCAGACTGAACCACCCAGTCTCTCAGACTGAACCACCCAGTCTCTCAGACTGAACCACCCAGTCTCCCAGACTGAACCACAAACATAAACCTTGAAATGTGTTTCGTGTCTTTTCTTTATAAAAATGTTTGTTTCTTGGATCTGGGTGTTTCGTGTATGCAATGAAAACATGTTGTAAAAATATTTTCGTGAGAGCCCTAATGATTGTAGTCTAGACTCGAGAAAGAATCCTAGTTCGCTACAATCAAAGCTCTGATACCAAACTGTCACACCCTGACTTTTGTGGAAGCGTGATTATGTGTGACTTGCTTAATATCATTGCATTCAATTATACCAAACAATTATATGATAAAATCAAAGATGTTCATCCATTAAAATAGTTTAAAAACATAACAATATTGTCTTGAAACATAGACTTCAAATTCGAGTACAAACCATGCAACTTGTTTAAGAGTTCACAAAGACTCGACAAAAGACATTAGATAAAACCAGACTTGGAAAGGTGTGTCTTGTCCAGGATGAGACACACCATCCATGTCCTAAGACACCGGATGACATCTTTTATTCCCAACATAACTTGAAAACATCCAAACGCCAGCCAGATCTACTTAATTCCCTGAAATACATGTAGTTTGAAAACATAAACAAAAGTTGAGCGAGTTCATGTGTGTGTTTGTGTGCACGAATAAACCTTTGTAATCATTGAAAGTATGAATGTATGTTTGTAAATCCTGGTATGAAAGCAACAAGGAAAACAGATCACCAATGGTTTGCAAGGCCATTAATATGTGTGAAGTGATGCAGAAAAACTCAAACCTAGCAAATTTGTCTCCGGGAATAAGACATAGTCACCTCATGGGCCACCCTGGTCCACATGGGTGTGGGATCGCTACACCCAAATAGATCTATCACTCATGTCCCTCGGTCCTACAACGAGGATTAATGGTCTTAAGCGTTATACCCACCACTCACATGATCTAGCAGTACCCTTCCTTAGCTAACCATACCAAATAAGAACGGTTGTAAACAGTTTGTAACATGTATTTCACCCCCGAAGTTATAAAACTATAAACAGTTAGAGAAAAGGGGGTCATAAACTCACTGTCTTGCGTCTTCGTATCACAGTAACTCAAGCTTCTTCGGATAAACACGACTACCTACAACGTACTAAGGTCCATTAGACGAGCGGGTAGTGCCTTGACTTAGAATTAATTAGTGTCTTTGAGTTACGTTTCTTCGTGTCTTCAATATTATTCCAAGTTATAATTATTTGTCAAAATAATAAATATTTTAACTTAAATTATACTAAATTTTGGAATAATTGTTAAAACAATATATTTTAACTTGATACTTCTCAAGTATTTATACATGTATCTACTTTCCAAGGATGGGTGTATTTGTATTCGTATTCTCATACTTGTATATTTTTGCCATGTATGTGGGTTCGTATTCCGGACTGTAATTATACGTACGAAAATACGTATTTCTTGTAATTATTAAGTATCCTTACACTTAATGTTATATCAACTTTTCCGGAATAATCTTTCTAGTAAAAATACATTAATATATATTTCCAAAATATATATTTTGAAGAATATTAGTTAGAAAAAAAATTAATTATAATTTTTCCTTTGGCAAAAATATTTGTATTTTCATATAAGCTCCAAAAATAATATATTTTCAAGTCTAACTTGGAAAATATATATAAATCTATTTTTCTCCCAAAAATAATATATTTCATGTATAATTGAGAAAATATATCTTTCACCCCAAAAATATTATATTTCATGTTTGTTTAGGAAATATATATATCTTCTCCCAAAAATAATACATCTTCTAATAATTCCAAGAAAAATATATATATTTTTATTCACCCAAAATAATATATTTCCTTCTTACCAAAAATATGATATAACTTTGTGATAATTATAAAAATCATATTTTTGTTTCCATTGGTGTCCAAAATTTATTTACCAAAATATACTTGTGAATAATTTTTCTGGAATATTTTGTAAGTTATTCCTTAGTTCGGTTTCACTAATATTTTGTGTATTCTTTGTATATTCATATTCTTGGAATTTTGGTAATATTTTGCATTGTAATTTCTTGGTATTTTAATGAGTTATATTATTTCAAGTCCTAAAATAATATAACTAATACACGAATATACAAATAATCACACACATGGTGATTTCTAAATATTATTTTCCTAAATACATATTTAGTCACTTTTATTTATAAAAACCAACCTCCAATATTCATAATTTTTGTAACAAAAGTTATGGCATTCTTTATGTAAAAATTCATGGTTTGAAATACACTTGTAAATATTTGTTTAGAAATATTTTTCTAAGTGTTTAATTTTTAGAAAAATTTCGCCATAGTTTCCCCTAAAAATGGAGGTTTCCATATCTTGAAGGTATATCATTTTCTTTTGTAAAAATCAACACAATCAATCCACAATCACAACAAACAATCTTAACTTACTAATTTTGCCAAAAACAAGCATAAACTATCACTTCATGAACTTGAAAATTTATAAAAATTTGTAGTAACTTACTAGTGTTATTAGTAAGCCTTGTTACCCTTTAAAGTGTGGTTGGTTCTTTAAAAACTTCATTTCTAAAGAAGATAGATCTTTATAACTTATTATCACAATTTCTAAAAATGTTTCTTTATGGATTTTTCTTGTTACACATATACTTCTACACTTTATTAACCACCAAAAACAAGGTTTATTTGTGTAAGAACCAAGTTTAAGTAAAACTTGTATTTTTAACTTGGTTACTTGGAAAATCATACTTGAAATATTTAGATTTACAAGATTCAAAACTTACTTTAGTCATCATTTCACAAGAACACAACATTTTCTTTCAAGTTCATGTTTCTCATGAGGATGATCTATAATCCTACAACATTTTCATCCTCTCATCTTGCTAGATTATGTTTTTAATCATGATCTAGCAAGATCATATGATGATCAACATCAAGTACATGAATAAACAACAATCATCAAGTATAATAACACCTAAACATTAAGATTTCTTATGTATTCAAGCTTATGTTCATGTTTCAAGTTCAAGTTTCTTAGTGTTCTTCAAGATTATCATTATGTAACATCTTTTAACCACTTGTAATAGATGTAAAATAGCAAGATCAATGTTCTTACCACTAGCTCAAGGCTAGGGATGATCAAGTGAAGATAAGAGATGGATAAAAGCAAATGAAAGAGGTCCTTGAACTTCCGAAAGCTCCAAGCTCCTTTATATGTCTTCTAACACACTTGTATAAGCTTGGAATGGTTGTAGGATGGATGAATGATGGTGGTATTGGTGTGGTTGGGGTCGGTCGAGAGCACAAGAGAGGGAGAGAGGAGTGTGTGTGTGTTGTGATGAAAGATAGAAATGAAGTTATGATCATGTTGTGCATTCTTATAATCCATCTTAGCATTTTAACTCATGGATAACATGTTTAGGAAAGCATAAACAAGATCCAATATAAATTGAAAGAAAATATTATGGTGGACCGTATGTTGGCCGTCCCATAGGTGGGGGGGTAGTAGGCTAGGTTTGTAACTAAGTTAGCTTTCTAGGTTAAAATGTAAGTATGTAGTTATGTTTCTAGTTAGTTGATATTTATATGAGGTGTTATGATGTTCGGGGATCATAACAAGCTTGGTAATGTTAAAACAGTGCTTCTAGTGTAAATTTGGTGTTTCAGGTAGTGTCCGGTTGTTCGGTTGGTTACCGGTTCGTTAAGGTGCTAAACTATGCAGTTTAGTGTGCTTTATGTACCCTTTTGTGACACTTTTGATTCCCGATACTTAGGAAAGGATTCAGGACCATTTAACCATATTTCTGCAAAATATTAGAGTGTTTAAATGCTGAATTTGCTGATTTTCTACAGAATTCTGCAGTTTAAGTGAGTTTTAGGCACTTTCCAGCACTTAAACTATCACTAGGAAGGCAGTTTTAAGATCCTTACTTTCCTACACACTATACTAGTGTAATACTTGATCTCTGGCCCATTCTATGTCTCAATGCACAGTCTGCCTATGTAGTGAACTCCGTCAGCATTCTCTCGGTTTGTCTGATAACTGTGCTAACTGTGTTTCGTGCATCATTTGAATCAACAAAGTTCCCATGCAATAATGATATGTCATTAAGCAATATGTGATGCACATGTATGTATATGGTAATAATTAGAAAGCAATTCAAGTCATTAATTGTAATTCAGCACAGTCATTAAGCATTAATCATTATTTAATAATTGTACGGATGCATGCAAATTTGACAGTTGTCACAAGTTTAACGCAACAAACACTCCGGAATAGCAACATATGCTAAACATACCTTAAATAACCTTTAAATAACTTAGAAATAAGTTTTGAAGGGTTTGGTATGGCAAAAAAAACAAGTTTATTCGACTACAGGGACTATTTGCGACAAACTGCAAAAGTCTGCCAATTCGTATAGTAACGTACATTCCAGAACATGATCATAAGCTAAACATACCATAAATAACCTTAACATAGCTTAGAAATAAGCATTGAGGGGTTTGGTGTGAGAAAATATGCTTATTTGATCAACATGGACTAAAAGCGTCAAAAAGTGCATAAGTTTGCATTTACGCGCATATCTTACGTTCTGAACATATCTGGACATCTAAAAGTTTTTGTAATCATTAAAATATTTTATTTTAGTGATTGGAATGCTAAAATACCATCCGTCGCGTAATTTGGATCGTTTTTCGCGTCCGTTCAAGTTTCGTCGTAATTAACCGAACAACGTGACTGTACGATCAAACAAACCGACGTCCATGATATTTTCAAGCATATTTCATGCCCCCTATACTTTAACATCCTTTTAGAGCTTTGAAATTGGGTTAACGGGGCTTAAACGCGTCAAAAATCAAGTTTGGAGTCACAAGTTGAAAGTTTCTGTCTGATGTCCCTTGCTGGGCGCGAAGCCCAGTGCTTCTGTCTTCGTGGCCCGCGACAGCTAGAGCTGGGCAGAAACTGGTTTTTGATAAACAACAGTTGAATCCTTGGTTTTAATCCTACGTTTTGGATACCATGGGCTTGTTTAAGTGTTCCCCAAGTCCTCTAATCAGTGTGCAACAAGTGTAAGGCCATAATCATGTTTTATAACATTTGGAATGATCCCATTGATTCAAGAAATCTATAAATACCCATGCATTTCATTCATTCCAACTTGCTCATTTGATCTAATCTGCTCTAAGTGGAGGCATTCACTAGTTGAAGGCCACCTGCCTGAGTATTTTTAGTTCAATTCTTCCAAGCTTAGACCCTTTGTAAGTTTCTTTCATGCTTGGTTATGTATTTCAAGCATGAAAGTCAAACAGTGTTTGATTTTCTGCTTTGACCATGATTTGGTCAACACAAAGTTCATTTGAACTTTGCAACTTGAGCGTAATCATGATGGTTATAGTTTCTTGTGACAATACTTACTGATTACCACGTTGACTAGTCATAGTGACGAGTCATAGTTTCGTTCAAAATGCCGATTATGCGCATTTTGCGACGAAACTAGTTCCGGGTATCAAAACACTTTGTTTTGATATCAAATCAGTTTTCTAACTTAGTTAAACATGTTTTAACATGTTTAACTTGTCACTTTTAGTTTAGTTCTTACTTAGGGTCGTAAGTCAAGCGGTCTAAACAACCGCTTAGAATTTCGAACCCGACCTGTATGGTCGATCATTAGGATCTGACCAAACATATTTTGTGACCATAGTTGTATAGCGAATAACCTTCCGAGGTTATACCTTATGGTCACTTAGTTTAGTTAGTTGTATGATAGGTAGTTTATATGCCTTAGGAAAATGACCAAAATGCCCTTTTATGCATAATTTAAATTTAAGCATATGTAACTTAAATTTTGGCACATAAATTGATTATGAAACATATTTAAACATGCTAGGGCATATAATACTTATCATAGGACTAGTTAGGCTACTCGTTTGCGCTTTTGCGCAAATGACGCGTTAAAGTAGCGTGAGCTACCTAAACGAGTCATAACGGGTCATAAGCACTTAGGATAGGTTCCGATTTAGAATGTAGGCTTTGTTAAACCATATCATATGAGTTCCAATACTCATTTGGTTTACAAGACCTCATTCTATCCGATCTTCCGATTTAGGTTTGGTTTATTAACATAGTTACCTATATTAGGTGTCGTTTGATTCCGTGATCCTTCAAGCGTTATTTGGTTGTTATTTCAAGACTATTAAGCAATATCAAGTGAGTACATAGTCCCCTCTTTTACCGCTTTCAAATATTTTGGGGTGATACACATGTGCCTACTTGTTACTTCCGTGCTTTTTGTGCTTTCATGATATATATTTGCTATATTCATTAGTACGCATATAGTACATGATTTCACTTATGCTTTGCTATGTATGTTGATTGAGCATGCTAGCACATTGATTTCATAAACACTTTTGTTGCATATGTTTACTCAGCATATGGACACATTGATTTACATTACATTTCTGCTGCATATGTTTACTCAACATATGGGCACAATTGATTTCATGAACATTTCAACTTTGTATGTTTACTTAGCATACTTAGTACATGGTTTTTACATAACATGCTTACATTTGGTATGACATTTGGAATGTTTAACGGGACAAAAATACGTTCATTAACATTGATCACGCTGCTCGGTAGTATGTAGTGGTACCATAGGAATTGACAACTCCCGTTCCCGGCTTCCTAGGTTTGTTTGGAAGTAGGGAATGACAGAATCTGAAAACATAATTGATAAACCTTTAACGTGTTGAGGGTTTATCCGACAGTCTCAAGGCTTGAATGTATGCGGTAAACATTACTGCATAGATGTTTGTATCAATAAAAGCATTGGTTTTTGCAAAACATAACTTTTGATTTAAACTTAGTTTTATTCAAAGACTTTGTTTTGTACATTTTACATATGGGGTTGAGTAAATACTTTTTATTCACCATACATGACATTTGGTTTTACATGACATTTGGTTATACATTGATATATACATGTGGTTCGAGTAAATACTTTTTATTCACCATACAAGACATTGTTGTTACTTGACATTTGCTTTACAAGACATGATTTACACATGACATTGAAACATTAAACATTGTTATACATGAACATTTGGCATTAGTTTAAACAAGACATTTTTGGTGGTTTATTTGGTAAGTGATTTAAATAACGAGGCGTGTGTAATATGATAAAAGCATGGTGGATACGCCGCTGGTACTTCCTATATATAAATGCTTTTGTGATATTACATACCGTAGCGTTATCTAAATCATTTCGACAAAGACATGATACATTTTACACAAACGACACATTTTCACAAGACATTGATTTACAATCGACATAAGTTATACAAACCCATTTTACTTGGTTATTTACTTACCCATACACCTTTCTTTAATATCATTTGATTTTCATATCGATTTTCGTATTATTTATATAAGAAAACATTTTTACAAGATCCATGACTAACTTTTTGCTAAACATTTCTTTTAACTTACAAGTCATGAATCCTACTTCATTAACAAAACCTATGTATCTCACAGGCATTTTTATGCTGACGTACCTATTTTCACATATGTTTCAGGAGCTAATGTTTGATGATGTTCGTGACACACTTAGGCGGACTTGGGCCTTAGTGACATAAAAGATGCAAGATTAGTTTAACTTATGTTGTGTTTTTCCTTAATTTTCAAGACAATGTAGTCAAGTTAATAAATAAAACTAAACTTTAAATGCCATGGTTGTGAAACAATAATTATGTCGCTCCACTCCCCGACGTTTCCACCGTGGTTTGTTGTTTTACGCGGTTGGGGTGTGACACCTATCTTCATACACCTGTTCCTCGATTTGCCTGACAAAACGCTGCTTTAAATCATCTGATTTTGCAGAAGTGAATGACGCCATCTCAATAAACTATATTACTCGACTTTCCTAAAAGTATGATTTCTTCGTAGGAAAACGTGATGAAAAACAGGTGAAGTGGCTATGAGTTTATATACTGAAATATCTAACAGTGAAATAAATCACACTTAAAGTCATTGTACATTTAATAATCTAATCAATCAAAACGTGTAGATTTAATAGAAACATATTAATGTATATTTCAAAACAGCAGTCTTTTAATGCAAAAACCTTTTCAAACCCCAACTTTTATGGGAAAACTGTAAAATTAAATATCAAGAAACCCAAGAGACAAATTTTCGAACTTCAAAGAACAAAAGCAGATTATCATAATTACAATTAACCTCTTCATTTACCATGTAGACGCGTTTTTAAACTCTATGAAAGACCGATGATTACCTTTGATTCAAAACATCAACAAATTGTCCTACAAATCACTGTCTGTCAAAAATTGTTCCAAATCAGAAAATCCAACAAAAAATCTACATGGCAAACTTCAGCTTCTACCACTGGTCAGACACCAGCGATGTTAAAACACAATTCTCGATGTGGTCACTCAAAGAAAAAAGAACAGACGAAGAACGAAACAGGAAAGTCGACATAATCAATGACACTCTCCTCCATCAGATTTCCAGAAGAATGCAGAAGAATTTCTGACACAATTACTAAAACATGATCAGAAAATCTGCAACATGCTAACTGATCTGAAAAACAAAAGAGAGCATGAAATCACATGTAGAAAGGCCAGAGTCTACGAAATCCTCGCAAGTGTTAACTCTAGCGTGTAATAGTTTATAAATATTTTAGTAAATTTCTTTTTTTCTTTGTAATAGTTTAATTTAATAATCTCAACATGCATCTTAACATATTCTAAAATGTCAGTGTTAATAAAAACTCTTAACATCATCAACACTTGTTTGTTCATAATCATTTTAAACTATAGGTAATCAAAATAAGAAACAAACCTAAAATGCAAAGGTCTCCTCTCAACTGTTGTAGCACATCTAACTTTTCACGATATTGCACCAATCTATACTCTGTATAAAAGAAGAAAATCTCGCTGACATAAGAAAAACTGACTTTCGAATTAATGAAAATCGAACAATGCCTCTCTCCCATCAAAGAAGATAGCACATGCAACTTTTCACGATGTTGCAACAATGATACTGCAACATCGATGTTGCAACAATGATACTGCAACATCGATGTTGAAAGGTTGATGTGTGAAGGGAAGCTTCATTGAAATGACGATGTTGGAACAATGATACTGGAACGATAACATGTAAACAGAAGTTCAAACACATGATATTGGAACGATGATATGTAAACATAATCAACAAACATTCAAACAAAGAAGTATAATCGGAGATTAGCCGGCTGAATCACGAGAAATATGCATTTGAGAGAGAGATACGCTCACAGGTATGAGCAAGAGAGATAGAGTTGAAATTTGAATGTGGAGCCAGATTCATATTTCTTATTTATAGGATTCGAATATATGGTTTGAATTTTGAATCTGGAGCCCGAATTTTGAATTTGGACAGAGGCTTACTTTGGGAACAGAGGTTTGATTGTAAGGTGAAGGGCAGAGGTTTCAATAGAATTTTAAATGATTTTATATATTAGGCTTTATGATGCAATAATGACATAAGAAAAACATTGTTGGACAGCCTCTCTGGCTGACACATCAGCTTTTCTTATGTCATTGGGGTTTCTCCTTTTATAGAAAAAATAGATAGATAGTGTAGGGTTCATTGGGGAACACTAAAAAAGTGGGGAACTAACGAACACTCTTAACAATTTAACTTAACATGTTCAAAATCATTTTTTTTAAATTTCGGCGCTTTTCTTTATATATACTTTTAGAAGCATTTTTAATAAAAAAATCAAAAAAAATATATAAAAAAACAGTTAAAAAAGGCTTAATTTTTTTCACAAAAATGATTTTTTTATTGGAATAGTTTCTACTCGTTTTTCTAAGGAAAAAAGCTGATTTTTTTTTTTAAATTGATTTTTAACATGTTAAGTTAATTTATAAGATATATTTTTTTAATTTGTTTTTTAAACATTTTTTTTATTATTTTTAGTTTTTTTATTTTCTTTATTAAAAATGTTTCTACATGTATTTATAAGGAAAAACGTCGAAATTTTTTTAGAAAAAATGATTTTTAACATATTAAGTTGAATTTTTCAGAGTGTTCCCCGTTTCCCTATTTTTTTAGTATTCCCCAATAAACCCTCCCTTAGGGTCAGCAACAACTACACAAACACAATAATCAGAATATGTTATATACTTGGATTAAGTTTTCTTCTACTAAAGCATGTATGTCTCGAATGTGAGTCAGTGAGTGGAGTCATTATTTTATTTTAACACAGAATAATTGATTGACTTGGCAAACAAGACACCGTCACGGGTTAGAGGGAATAAAGGTTGTATATGATGGCATTCGGGCTTAGTTGGGGCACACTAATTACTTTGCCCCACCGTCCACCAAACACATGCAAACCACCGAATCTTTAGCCTACTACCTGCCTTTGTAAAGCCACTTTGGATACTTGAAAAAGGGGGTAGGCCCCAAATATGACTCAATTCCTTCTCATCTCCCAACTCCTATAACAAACCTATTTCCTTGAATAAACAAGAATAAACAAGAATAAAACACAGGACAATCTATTATTATTAGAAGTTGTTCCATTTTCCTTGAGTTTTTAATTTTAATTTTGTTATAACATTACAATCCTCTCGAAAACATTATGCAAAGGAAACGTTCCATACTTACTACTCGATGTGTCATTTTATTGCTACATTACTATTTGGTAATTTAAGTCTGTTTGACAACTTCTGAATGGTGTTCAACTAGTAAAATGTCTTAACCATTAAGAGCTAGTATAATGCTTAACCGTTTAGAGACAAATGTCTGACCAATTCAGATTAGAGGTCTTAATCATTCAGACTCAGTATAATGCTTAACCATTCAGAGGCAAATTTCTGAATCAATGAAACACCTGCTCACGAAACATAAAGTCTGAACAATTAAGAATTAAACAAACAGACCCTGACTTGAATGAAAAATATCTCATACCTTTGATGATTTATATTTATTTTCGATACTTAATTTTATTTATTGAAATCGAGATTAGTTAAAAACTTTCACAATATTCTAAGCGTTATTGGATTTTATCGTTGCCAAAAGATATTAGTTGGCGATAATAAAATCCAATAACCCATATTCTAAACTAGATAGTTAAAATATATTACTTCTTCTAAACATTGTGTTTAATGTAATAAATATATTCAAATTTATCATATATTCATGTAGTATCTTTGAGTTTATGAGAAAATTAATGCTTTAAAAAATGTTTCTTTCTTCTAAATTACAACTAAATCTCATGCTCCTATATTTTATTTTATTTTATTTTTTTGAACGGCAACTTTCATTAAAAACGCACCTAGCAAGCCGCTAGGGCACAATACAACAACAAAGCAAACTACACTTATAGAACAAAATTACACCAATCCTTCCACGTTAAGTTTTTATATGGAGATCGATTCTTCATCCACAAATATCCCAATGCTTTAATGTCTTCCTTTATTTTGTTGATGTTTGTCGCCTTGTTACGGAAAATAGGCTCGTTTCTTGCTTTCCAAATGCACCAAGCCGCCGTAAAAATTATCGCTTGAATACCTTTCTTCTTATAATTACTCATTTTCACATAACTATGCATCATTACCAAATCTTTAACCGAGAAGGCATAGAAATTCGGTATTTTGCACCAGTCGCTTATAGATTGCCAAATGGTCGTTGCGTCTGTACACGACGTGAAAAGATGATCACTATCTTCCTCTGCCTCGCCACATAAACTGCTCAAAGTATTTGGGATGTTAATTCTTCTTCTTTACAGCGCCACTAGGGTCGGAAGATTATTATCCAAAGGCTTCCACATAAATGTGTTTAGCTTATTTCGAACCCATCCATTCCATCTCCATTTAAAACAATTCAGATTCTGCCTACTTTTCCATCGATGCCACATAAAACATGCCTTTATCATCCAACTGCTCCTATATTTTATTTGACTATACTAAAATTCAGTACTATTTTTTTTAAGTAATCTTGATCGATCATAACCAAAATTTAGGAATTAAACTCCACCATACTTAATACCAATATTTTAAAAATCCGGTTTTTATACCGGATTTGACTCAAAAACGATTTAAACGGATGTATCAAACGATTCGACTCGATGTACCAGACGGTTCAACCAGTACAACTGGCCGATTTGAACCGGTTTTTAAAACATTGCTTAATACCTTCTTTAAAACTTACATCTAACCATTAAATTTAGTCGTAATTAACAATTTATTTATACTATCCTTTCTTTAATAATCTGTTTGACTCAATGATGTACTATTCCCTCGATATAAATTGAGATGGCAGTTTACCATCAATTCAAACACCAAATGATAATGTTTTTCTTATGTTCTAAGATAAACTAAATTAATAGTCACACCTTAAAATTTCAAAGACATAAACCTATAATGATTTTTTTCATACAATATTAAATCGTCTTTAACATGTTACCTCGTCCCAACATTTATATCATAATTTAATACATACATTATGATGTAATCTACGTGAATATTTATTCATTATTATTTTCTTTTAAAAGAATTTATTCATTATTATTAATTAAGGGCAGACTTTTTTTTTTTTTGAACGGCTAACAAACTCAATCCCGAGCACTCTCGGAGCACCCACTGGACAAACGGAGTACTCCGAGAGTAACCCGAGTCCACCACCAATTCCGGGGAAAACCCGGTAACCCACCCGCCCGTAGGCACGACGGTGAAATTACCGGTAAAACCCGTCTGGCTCAAGGATCCAACCCAGGTTTCTCTGGGTCTCCTATCATTGCCCACCAGTACCTCACTCTGCATCAAGTGAGAATCGAACCTGCATCTCTCAAGAGAAATGCAAGCCCTCCACCACTTGATCTAGAGATCATTGTTTTTGCGCACTTGGTGTGTAGATAGTCAGCCTAAAAATGACTTTTTTGTTCTATATGCACACCCCGTACATGGCCCTCTTACCTGTGGAGGGGCCCTCGTTGTGTGGGGTGATGCGCTTTATTTGTTTTTGCGCGGTTGGCAACAGATGTTGCAGCTTCCCCTCTTTTAGGGCTCGCTCAATCTCCAGTCAAAGACTGATGCAGTTGTTTGTTGTGTGGCCCGAGTCCTTGTGATACTCGCAGTAGAGTGTGAGATCCTGGTTCTTCTTGGACTTCATCGGTTGGGCCGGTCGCAGTTACGGTCCCGAGACTCCTTCTTTGACGCCCGGTTTTCACGCTGGGCGTTGATTGTTGCTCTTGCGTCGGCCTGGTTGTTACGCGGGACATATGGTATGGGATCGCTGCCGTGATTCCATGTGTCCCGGTTGCGCTTGTTGTTGCGCTTATGCTCTTGGTGGGAGGACTGGCCTTCCCTTTGGGGTTGTGCCTTTAAGACGTGCGGTTTGAGGGACCGCTGAGTCTGGGCGTATGTCTTGACCGCAGCCATGACATCTTCCCATTTCTTAGGCAAGCCTTCCTTGCCGGAGATAGTCATAACCATTTGTTCGTCCTTAACGGCAACAATGAAATGGTTGCGTGCCATTTGGTCTGCAACGTCGCCTATCTCCAAGCACTCTTTATTGTAACGGACAACGAACGCCTCAAGCGATTCGTTGTCTCTGCGCCAGATGTTCATGACGTCCATAGAATCACGTTCATAACGTCGCTGCTGGCAAAAATGCGCGAGAAACTTTGCTTTCAAGTCCTCGAATGAGGTCAGTGACCCCACTGGCAAAGAATCGAACCAAGCCCTGGCCAGACCGGTTAGGGTCTGCGGGAAAAATTGACACCAAGTGGGTTCATCCCACCTGCCGTTGCACCCGAACGTACTGTGAAAGATCGTGTCCGAACGTAAGGGAAGCGCCCCCGTGCGTCGATGTGCCAACGTGGTCAGCATTTGGGGCTAGGGGAATGGTCCCCGTAGGCCCTTGGTTTGTGGGGTTTAGGTTATCCCCGGTAGTGTTGTTTAGACGATCAGACATAATATTTGGAGAGAAAAGGATGGTGGAAAAAAGTGCTAAGAGTAGCGGTGGGCGCCAATGATGAAACAATGGTTAACCGGGTGGGGTTAACTCACTGGTCTCGTCAAGTAGGGTTAATCCCTTCTTTCCGAGGATCGCTGGCTGGATCGTCCGCTCGTTGGTTTCCTGCACAAGGAAACAAGCCGTGACTCGTAACAAGGAGGATGGGGTGGG
>JARYGA010027697.1:0-45782 GCA_030545235.1 Helianthus tuberosus | reverse complement strand
ATGTCCACGAAAGTGTTATGTGAAGTGCTGTGTGCTTGATCATGAGTAGTTATAGGTGAAATATGTGTGTGTGCGTAAACCGTCAAAGTGAGTGCATGTTATGTGTTAAATGCGTGTAGGAGCTTTGTGCATTACTTGAACACACTAATGAACTAAATGGTAATCGTATTAGGACATGATTGACCTACCTTGACTGTTAACCATTTTTAAGAGACCAACCGAGCAATCAAAGGCGAGTTCACAGTTTTTCTACAAAGCATGGGATTCCCGGTGGTTTGGGAATGGGTTAAACAACAACAATCCCCCTTGGGTGGGATGCAACCTGCATATTCTCCTTGGGTAGAATACGTACCTCCGCTCTCCTTGGGAAGAGCGACAACCATAAACTTACTAGACAACAACTCTATCTTAAGTCCCTCTTTTTTATATCGACTTAATCGTTGGTCCATTGGCGAACGGGTCATTAGTTAAATAACGCTATTAGGTCTGACAAGCCTCACACCGTGCCGCAGAGGACGTGCGTGGATTAATGGACTTGGGCACTTAGTCAATGATGATAGACATTGACTCAGGGTGTCACGGCCCCCGGCCCGGTTTGACCCGGTCCAGGAGCCGCGGGACAGAAAATCCCGTGGTATTTATTTAATTGAGTTGACAGCGGAAGATTTTAGTAAGATCCTTTAAAACTGAAATTGCCCGATTATTTTGTTTCATAATTCGGGATAAAACCCCGGTAATTTACAATATGGTGATTTCACTGGGAAATCTTTATTTTACAAAACATGTTTCTTTATTTATATTGAGCCACTTCCTTAATCTTGTAGTGCTTCGCAGCACTTTTCCTGGATCACAACAGATCACCTGAAACATGTTTGAAAAAGGTTTTGTCAGCGGGGAAATACTGTTGAATCATTCTTTTTACTAAAACGACGTGTTGTTATAATTTACAGTATTAAGAGCGATTACAATGTTTATACATATCAACCATCTACCCACGGTATTTATCACTCGACCACCTATTGGCTATCTCGTTGTCCAATGGTGACGGTTATCAAGTATTGTATACAAACCCCATATACCGGCTGTAATTTGGAGATTACAAAGACTTAATACCTGTAATTATAACTTTGAAAATAACATGATTTTGTGAAATACTTTGATAAAAAGATAATGACTCACTTTGCAGATTTAATACGGGCAGAGTCTAGCCTACTGATTAGCCTTGTAACCTAATTTAAATAACAATGCACACGAACTAGGTTAGTAACTAATACAACATTTACGATAACTCACGTGATTAAACCCTCACAATGAATGACAAAGTGCGATACTTAAACATCCATCGAGTTCACGACGAATGACAAAGCATAACCCTAATGTGGGCAGCACTTAAACATCCATTGGATGGTTTCAATCGATCGGACATTGAATCGTAGCAGCGATCGAGTTATTACCCTGTTTTGCGGCAGCGTTTCGTGCTGAGTGTGTGTTTTGTAGTAATCAGATCATAACTCAGTGTGTATAACGAATTTTAACGTCGAACAAGTGCCAAAATTCAAGTCCCACACCCCTCTATTTATACTTAAAATTTGACCCCCTCGCGTGACGCGAGGGGCACCACCCTATTATAGGGTAGCCCCCGTGTGTTTGTAGCTCAGGTGAGTCAGCGGATTTGTAAAATTCGATTTTGACAGCACTTTATGTGGATAATCGTCAATAGGGAATACCCCCCCCCTGAGTTTTAGGGGCCCTGATCCTGATTCTGATTGTTCTGAAAATTTTAGGGTTTATACAGAATCACTTGGGGGTATCAATTAGGGTTTCCTATTGGACAAATTAAAATAATAATTAGTACTTTTGATACGAGTTGTTACATCCTCCCCACCTTAATAAAAATCTCGTCCTCGAGATTTACTGGAATAAGTGAGGATATTTCCGCTTCATTTCTGATTCCAGCTCCCAAGTATATTCAGGTCCTCTCTTTAAATCCCACTTGACTTTGACTAGCACTAGTCGTTTGTGCTTGAGAAACTTGATCTTTCGGTCTTCTATTTGAAGTGGTTTTTCTACGAATTTTAACTTATCATTTACCTCTATGTCTTGAAGAGGTACTACCAGGGATTCGTCTGATAGGCATTTCTTGAGATTGGATACATGAAATACATCATGTACCCCAGCTAACTCTTCTGGTAGTTGTAAGCGATAAACAACTGGTCCTATACGTTGGATTACTGGAAATGGTCCTACGTATCTTGGACTTAGCTTTCCTTTCTTACCGAATCGAACTACTCCTTTCCAAGGAGAAACTTTCAAAAGTACCTTATCTCCGACTTGAAATTCCAGTGGCTTGCGTCTATTATTGGCATAACTCTTTTGACGATCTCGAGCTGTTTTCAGTCTTTCCTTGATTTGATTGATCTTATCAGTGGTTTCTTGTACTATTTCAGGACCGGATAATTGACTTTCTCCTATTTCTGCCCAACAAATCGGAGTTCTGCACTTTCGTCCATACAGTGCTTCGAATGGGGCAGTTTCAATGCTTGAATGATAACTATTGTTATAGGAGAATTCAATTAAGGGTAGGTGATCATCCCAATTTCCACCAAAATCTATTACACATGCTCTAAGCATGTCTTCCAGGGTTTGTATCGTCCTCTCACTTTGTCCGTCTGTTTGTGGATGATATGTCGTACTTAAATTTAGTCGTGTTCCCATTGCTTTCTGGAAACTTGTCTAGAAGTGAGAAGTGAAACGACTATCCCTATCCGATACAATGGAGAGTGGAACTCCATGTAAGGATACTACTTCGTCTACATACAACTTGGCTAACCTTTCCATACTAAAGGTTTCCTTTATGGGTAGAAAATGAGCTAACTTGGTTAATCGATCCACAATTACCCAATTCGCGTCATTACCTTTTCTGGTTTTGGGTAACTTAGTAATAAAATCCATTGTTATGAGTTCCCATTTCTATACAGGCATTTCTAATTATTGAAGTAGACCTGAGGGTTTCTGGTGTTCTGCCTTAACTTGTGAACAAGTAAGACACTTAGAAACATATCTGGCTATGTCCTTTTTCATGCCTATCCACCAGAAATTATTCCTTAAATCTTGGTACATTTTATTATTTCCAGGGTGCATGGTATACCTAGATTTATGGGCTTCCTCTAAGATCTTATTTCTTAATTCTCCTTGCTTAGGAACCCAGATTCTTTTCTTATGGAATCTCCAAATTCCATCAGCTCCATGCTCCAATTCCTTTATTCTTCCTTTCATTCCTTCAGCATCATCCTTGATTGCTGTTTCCTGAATATTTTTCAGTTGTTCCATTAAATCTAACTGTAGATTTAATCTAAGAGCACGAACTCATCGTTGTTTCTCATGATACTTACGACTTAAGGCATCTGCAACTACGTTTGCTTTTCCTTCGTGATATTGGATATCACAGTCGTAGTCACTTAGAATCTCCATCCATCTCCTTTGCCTCATGTTCAATTCTTTTTGCCCAAAGATGTATCTTAAGCTTTTATGATCCGTATAGACAGTAAACTTACTTCCATACAGATAATGTCTCCAAATCTTAAGAGCAAAAATTATGGCTCCTAATTCTAAGTCGTGAGTTGTATAGTTTTCCTCGTGCTTTTTCAATTGTCTTGAAGCATACTCAATTACCTTCTTGCGTTGCATTAGCACACATCCTAATCCTAGCTTAGAGGCATCACAATATACTTCAAAATCTTCAGTTCCTTCTGGTAAGGCTAGAATTGGGGCATTGGTTAACTTTTGCTTCAAAATCCTAAAAGCCTCTTCTTGCCTAGGTCCCCATTCAAACTTAACCGCTTTACAGGTTAGCTTAGTTAATGGTACAACTATCTTAGAAAAATCCTTAATAAAGCGCCTATAGTATCCAGCTAATCCTAAGAAGCTTCTAATTTCCATAGCTGTTTGTGGAACCTTCCATTTGGTGATTGCTTCTATTTTGGAGGGATCTACATGAATACCTTCATGATTCACCATATGTCCTAAAAATTGCACTTCCTGTAGCCAGAATTCACATTTCGAGAATTTGGCATAAAGCTTTTCTTTTCTTAACAAAGTTAAGAGTGCATGTAGGTGCTGACAGTGTTCATCCTGGATTTTGGAATAAATAAGTATATCGTCGATGAAGACAATTACAAATTTATCCAAGTACGGTTTACAGATTCTATTCATCATGTCCATGAATGCTGCAGGTGCATTCGTTAGTCCGAAGGGCATGACTGTAAACTCATACTGTCCATACCTAGTTCTAAAAGCAGTCTTAGGTATGTCTTCCTCTTGAACTTTCAACTGATGGTATCCGGAGCGTAAGTCGATCTTAGAAAAATATCTAGCTCCTTGAATTTGATCGAAAAGATCATCAATCCTAGGTAATGGGTATCGATTCTTAATTGTAATCTTATTCAGTTCTCTATAATCGATACACATTCGCATTGACCCATCTTTCTTCTTTACGAACAACACTGGTGCTCCCCACGGGGATGAACTAGGTTGTATAAATCCTTTACTTAGTAATTCATCTAATTGTTTCTTCAATTCTAGCATTTCGGTGGGTGCTAACCGATAAGGTGCCTTGGCTATTGGTGTAGTTTCGGGAATTAGATGAATCCTAAATTCTACTTCCCTATTGGGTGGTAATCCTGGAAGTTCTTCTGGGAATACATCTGGGTATTCTGAAACTACAGGAATTTCCTTAAGTTCCTTACCTTTAGTGTTAATGATTACTGAAATCATATACACTACTCCTTGCTTTCGTTCATAACTAGCAACTTTCATTACTGAAATGAACTTCATGGGTTTTCGCGGCCTGTCCCCTGTAATCAGAATTACTTTTCCAGTAGGTGCACGAATCTCTATAGAGTTCTTATCACAAAGGATTCGAGCATGGTTGGCTACTAACCAATCCATTCCTAACACAACATCGAATCCAGCTAAATTCATTGGTAATAGATTTGCATGAAATTTATGACCTGAAAGTTCTATATTTTCTTTTTGCAAAACCTTATCTATGTTAATAGAATTCCCATCTGCCATTTCGACTGTAAAAATCTGCCTAAGGTTGGTTAAGGGTAAGTTAAGAGCTTGGCAGAATGAAGTATTTATAAAACTTTGGTTTGCACCAGAGTCAAATAATACTTTTGCGTAAACGTTGTGAACTAGGAACGTACCAGCTATCACATCTGGAATGAGTTCTGCCTCTTGAGTAGTTAATTGGAATGCTCGAACATTCTTCTTGGTAGCTCCGTCGGTCGGTTTGGCTTTATTGTCTGCTGGTTTGACCAACTTAGGGCATTCGGGTTTGAAATGTCCCGCTTCTCCACAATTATAGCAGACCCTTGTTTTCTTTCTGCAATCTTCTTCACGATGTCCTACAACTTTGCAAAAGTTGCAGGTTACATTACATTTTCCAAAATGTTTCTTTCTGCAATTCCTGTAGAACGGCGGAGTTGAGGATTGTCCCATTCCTCTTTTCTTGAAGTTGCTATTATTACCCACACGAAATCCTTGGGTAATTTTCTGAGCCAGTTCCTTTTTTCCTATTTTCATCTCTTGTGCGTACCAGCTCGTCAGTTAGGGTGTTAGCTAATTCTACCGCATCGTCAATAGTGCGAGGTCTCGCAGCTTTAACGATATTACAGATTTCGCCAATTAATCCCCAAATATAGCGGGAAATAAGTACCGGTTCTGGCGAAGCCAGTGTTGGTACCACTCTAGCATATTCGAAGAATGTCGAAGTATATCCTCGATAATCTACACCCACCATTCGATGGTTAAGGAATTTATTTGCCATTTATTCTTTTTCGTATCCAGGACAAAATTTTCTTTCTATTAGCTGCTTAAATTCCTCCCAACTCATGGCATAGGCCATATTTCTTCTTTTGGCTTGAAGTACCGTATTCCACCATTCTAACGCCCCTTCTTTAAAAAGATGCGACGCATACATAACCTTGTCTTCCTCAGCACATTTGCTTATCATGAGTACTGCTTCGGTTTTCTCCAACCAACGCAGTGCCGCAGTCGCCCCTTCATTTCCTGCAAATTCAGCTGGTTTACAAGCAAGGAATTCTTTGTAAGTGCAACCAGGCGTTGCAGCTTTCATTTTCTTAGGAAGCGGGGCCTGCCGTGGATCATTATCGTTGTTAGTATGATTACCGCCTCCATTTACGCTATTGCTGAAGTTATCTTCAGAAGTACGTTTGCTAGGAATAATTTGTTGAGGTTCAACAGGTTTTTGGGCAGCAGCAAGGATTGCTGGAATAGCATTGGCTATTCCTTGAGCAACGATATTTTCTATATCTTGCCTAGTCGTAAATTGATCCTCCTGGTGTTGCTCAGATTGATTAACCTCGTTAACTGGTTCATTATTGGCGTTTTCCATCTGATAATTAGTATATATAATTTATTAGTATAGAGTAAATAACAATTATACACAAAACAATCATACAAATTTCACAACACACACATATATATCCAAAATTATCGATTCCTCGATTTCCCTTTTTTCTTTTGGTGAAGTATCTAATTTATGATAGATATCCGAAAGTCTTTGCTTACCCATACTGTAAACAAATATTCAAATAATAAAACACGTAATCAAAAATGGCAATCAGTAAAATTAAGTATTTTCTAAATACTTAATTGGCTTAAATCAGTGGCTCTGATACCACCTTTTTCTTCACGGCCCCCGGCCCGGTTTGACCCGGTCCAGGAGCCGCGGGACATAAAATCCCGTGGTATTTATTTAATTGAGTTGACAGCGGAAGATTTTAGCAGGATCCTTTAAAACTGAAATTGCCCGATTATTTTATTTCATAATTCGGGATAAAACCCTGGTAATTTACAATATGGTGATTTCACTGGGAAATCTTTATTTTATAAAACATGTTTCTTTATTTATATTGAGCCACTTCCTTAATCTTGTAGTGCTTCGCAGCACTTTTCCTGGATCACAACAGATCACCTGAAACATGTTTGAAAAAGGTTTTGTCAGCGGGGAAATACTGGTGAATCATTCTTTTTACTAAAACGACGTGTTGTTATAATTTACAGTATTAAGAGCGATTACAATGTTTATACATATCAACCATCTACCCACGGTATTTATCACTCGACCACCTATTGGCTATCTCGTTGTCCAATGGTGTCTGTGATTATGGTCATATCACCCCTTGGCTAACCCGTTGCCCAATGGTGACGGTTATCAAGTATTGTATACAAACCCCACATACCGGCTGTAATTTGGAGATTACAAAGACTTAATCCCTGTAATTATAACTTTGAAAATAACATGATTTTGTGAAATACTTTGATAAAAAGAGAATGACTCACTTTGCAGATTTAATACGGGCAGAGTCTAGCCTACTGATTAGCCTTGTAACCTAATTTAAATAACAATGCACACGAACTAGGTTAGTAACTAATACAGCATTTACGATAACTCACGAGATTAAACCCTCACAATGAATGACAAAGTGCGATACTTAAACATCCATCGAGTTCACGACGAATGACAAAGCATAACCCTAATGTGGGCAGCACTTAAACATCCATTGGATAGTTTCAATCGATCGGACATTGAATCGTAGCAGCGATCGAGTTATTACCCTGTTTTGCGGCAGCGTTTCGTGCTGTGTGTGTGTTTTGTAGTAATCAGATCATAACTCAGTGTGTATAACGAATTTTAACGTCGAACAAGTGCCAAAATTCAAGTCCCACACTCCTCTATTTATACTTAAAATTTGACCCCCTCGCGTGACGCGAGGGGTCCATGTTGGGGCGTCGCGTGACGCGAGGGGCACCACCCTATTATAGGGTAGCCCCGTGTGTTTGTAGCTCAGGTGAGTCAGCGGATTTGTAAAATTCAATTTTGACAGCACTTTATATGGATAATCGTCAATAGGGAATACCCCCCCCCCCCCGTGAGTTTTAGGGGCCCTGATCCTGATTCTGATTGTTCTGAAAATTTTAGGGTTTATACAGAATCACTTGGGGGTCTCAATTAGGGTTTCCTATTGGACAAATTAAAATAATAATTAGGACTTTTGATACGAGTTGTTACACAGGGCACTCAACATAACTTAAGTCCGTAGTCGACATGGTACGGGTCTAGTGGTTTAAAACATTGGGGTAGCCCCCACGGCATATGGTTATGAGAACAAGGAACTTGACAACTTATGGTTTTCGAAACAACTTATGGTTTTCGAAACAACTTATGGTTTTTGGAACAACTTATGGTTTTTGGAACAACTTTAAAACGGACAACCAACTGTGAACTCGCCAACATTTTTGTTGATACGTCACTACATGCTTTGCAGGTCGATAGGTTATTTTGCTGGAGCTTGCATGGAGAAGGAGTCGCTGTGGGACATGAACCGTTGCGTGTTCATGATAGACTTTATGAACTTTAAACTTATACTTTGGTTTTGAACTTAATGCTTCCGCTGTTAACTTAGACCTTGCTGAATTGTTTAACACTAATCATATTGTTTGTGTTGGGATTTTATTTACTTTATTATATGGTTCAATATGATTGGTGGCTTGATCCTGGTAGTCACACGCCCTGCGGTTGTAACGCCTCGCTTTTTTGAAACTTACTTTAATTAAAAAGATTATTCATGTGCCTATTTTTTTTAACTTACATCCGTATCGTATTCGTATTTCGCTCCCGTTTTCGTAATTCGTAACTTTGATCGTAATAAAATTAAGTATTTCATACAAATTATACCTAGTTTATTTATTCATGCTTGTACATTTAAATCCGTTTATACATTTGACACTTGCATTCATTTGGTACATATTCATGCTTCTCGTAAAAAAAACGTGTTTAATTTACAAACAATTATCGTAAACACATGACTTTAGACGTTTATTTCATGCAAACACTCGAATCTACGTTCACAATACACAAACCATACTTTTATTTTATTATTATACAAACTTAATTCTTAACTTTATGTTATATATGTAATTAAATGTTGATATAAGCCACATTATTATGTTTAGTAATAATAATCATATATTGATATCACATATTATACTTATAGGGTGGGAATTGGCTACAAAGTTCATTTTTCCTACAAAGTGTACAAAGTCATAAAACACCACAATTTCAGCCATAGAACACACTCAAAACCCACAAATAACAAAGTGAAGATTACTAAAACGTCATACTTGTGGGTTTTGTGTTATGTTTTGAATGACAAGGCTTTGATTGTCGAATGACTAACATTAGTGTGTCTTATGTTGATTATCATGTTGTGTTTTATATTCATAGTTCTATGATGGTGTATTTGAAGTTTCTATGGACTGTTAGGGTTTAGATAATGTGTTTTAGTGTTCTTCACTCTGTTATTTGTGGGTTTTGAGTGTGTTTTATGGCTGAAATTGTGGTGTTTTATGACTTTGTACACTTTGTAGGAAAAATGGACTTTGTAGCCGAACCCAACCCTATACTTATAATATGCCAATAAACTCTAACATAAAATGCCTAAAACATTAAGGTTGTGCGCAGCCAACAATGCAGATCATCTCATTGGTCCAATATTGTGCTCTCACCTTGATTTACATTACCCAAAAAATTAAAAACAACCCTAAATATAAACAAGGGACCGAAATGGACAAAGAGGGGGGGGGGGATATTAGGTGACTTTGGTCAGCCATGTGCGCTGCCAAACATGTGATCCGCAACCATCTTTCTCAAATCAGCCATTGGTTGATTTTTTTGGCTTCATATTCCCACCTAATTGCATTTAATCTTATTTAAACTCTAACCCTAATCCTTCCCTATAAAATCCCACTCTTCTCCACACTTCATATACTTTACAAACCCACAAAATCACCCTCAAATCACACCCAAATCACTCCAAATCGAAGCTGAATTCACAAGTTCGGACAGAAGCATACATCTTCACAAAAGTGAGCATAACTCACTCGTTTCTTGTCCGTTTTACCTCATTCTTTTTCCTATGTGCTTGGATTGACCTTAGCTTCAATTCCATGGTGTGTAACATGTTTACTTACCAAAACTTACACATAAACATTTTACTTAAATGCACAAACATTCCTATAACATGCTTGTATACGTGATTGATTGATACTTTAAACGTGGGTTAATTACATCTTGTGTTAGACTTATCATTAACTTCGTACGAGCCTATCTGTGACATATATAGCGCTATAGGATTAATGCACCGCCCGTAGACTTGTGGTTATGTCATGAGCATATTGCGTTTCATCATTGGTTTGATATGTTAGACACATGCCGAATTTAAGGTTTATCTTGTATCACATGCTTGCTATGAGGAATTGTTTAATCATCTTTTTATGCTATGTACGTATATCAAAACTTGTATACTCTCCTTTGCTTTTGCATTGAACTTTATTTTTTACATGTTACAGGTTGAGGATGACGACGCTTGAAATTTGAAGTAGTGATGATGCTTAGATACACACTTAGACGTCTTAAGTTAATGTACTTGATTGTTGTATTTTTGTATTGAACATATTGTATATCAAGTTGTTGTATTTGATTTTAGCTTTTGTAATCGAATTTTAGAAATGAAATGAATCCATTATTTAATTATTGTCACAAATAGTGTTATGAAGTCTCTTGCAATCTCGTTTTCGTCTCACTCCGATGTTTCCGCCATCGGTTGGGGTGTGACAGATTGGTATCAGAGCCATAACTATAGGGAATTAGGAAAAATTGTCATGCTTTTTACCTAGTCTATAGTTCTAGAGCTTTTTTCTTATGTTTTGCTTGAACCACTTGCATGATACTTTATTTGCTCCTTACTTATTTTCTTTTGACCTTTTAAACATATATGTCACTTTTGTGTTAATACTTGCTTTATTATTTGTTAATACTTGTTGTATTGTCCCATTCTTTATGTGCTATTATTGAAATGTCTTTTACGTGTTATTTTCTTGAGATGCTTTATGCGCTTATACTTATTATTATTTTGAACATACGTCTTTTTACTCGTTTATACAAAAATCAAAACCACTCGTAATACACAAACGAGGCGACTTCACCAAAATAGGTGTGAAACCCATAATTTGGTGAACAACTCTCAATCCATCTACTCTTCCGTTTCACATGAATTTCACCATCAAGATAGGAGTGAAATCCTCACCTTGATGGAGAAATTCAAATTTCAAATTCTAGTGGACCCTCGTCAAAGTGTTGAAATTAAATTTTGACCCGACGAGTACCAACGACACTTAGGATACGAAATCGCCAAGTTAGGGGTGAAACCCGCACCTTGTCGACTAGTTCCACTCCTTGATTTTTTTTATAAATCCCGCCAAGTCTCGAAATTTTGATTGATTTGGGACATGTAGTAACCGGAAGGGTAAATACCGTTAACCGACTTGTCGGCGAGAGTATTTTACCTATTAGGCGAAAGCATGCTCCTCAAATTCAAAAGACTCTTCGACCACTTTGGTTAGTCAAAGTTCCGTTTTGGAACCATCCAAATTTTAATCAAACATGTGTTTCTATTATTTATCTTATACGATGCAACCTTTCAAATTCAAAACTTACTTTCGATATTTTCTTCTCACACATACAACATATTAAATCTTTTCATACCTTTATACATATGCATGATTTCATATAATTTAAATTCATATTCCTTGTAACGACAAATGGAGACATATCATCGAGATAGGAGTGATTTCCTTACCTTGACGATTAACTCCACTCCCTTTTTCCTTAAAACGACCTCACCAACGAGTTAGGGGTGATTCCCTTAACTAGGTGATTGTTACCAAGACTTTCTTTCAAAATGTTTTATTATGCAAACCCGATCATGTTTTATACCTAAATCATTTATCATTATTCAAAACATCTACTTATACCGATTTCAAAATACATTGTTTTATCAAGCGTACTTCTTATCCTACAATCTACTTCCGCTCAACTCCTATACACGAGATTCTTAATCATGTCTTAAAACGTTTTATTACCCAAATTTCAAAACCTTACGAGATGCTACCTATCAATTTAATTGGTCCAATAAATCTCTTGCCCATGGACTTCATATTCGACTTAATCACTAAAACGCACACTTACGTTATATCACCATACTAAAGACTTTCATTCCCAATCGGAATTCAAACCAACTTTCTCATATACTTATAAGATCTTATAGATATTATACGATCATTTTACCAACGACGCTTTTCAACATCAACAAACCATTTGTTAAATATTTTTTTTCTAAACAATCACTAACTCCTTTTGCTAAATTTCTTTTCTAAGGATCGACATTTTCACAAGAACCTTCAAAATTCAAAATTTCTTGTTTTGATGCAAATAAAACAAACCCGTTATTTTTGAAAACCTTTTTTTTCTACACCGCATAATTCATCATTCAAATTTCAAAACACGTAGGCTAGAAGACTTCATGGGGACCGACAACCTTCAACATACGTAAACTCTTTTAAAAAAAGTAGCATTTCCGTTTATTACGAAACACGTTACGCATAACCAATGAATACTTTATATTTTCTTACACTTACAACTGTATTCTACCTTCCAAATCAAACTCGATCTATTTTTTTTATTCAATAAACTCAACATCTCGCTTAAACAACTATACATGAATATCATCACACACGTTTTAGTCAATACCTCGCGACACTTTCGTTTATATCATCTTACATACTCAAATATCTCAAACTTTTTATGTGCCTAAATTCGTTATGTTTTGACACATACCATATACGTAAATTTTTATTATTTATACCTACGCTCATATTCATACTTTTTATGCTTATACTTATACTCATACTACCCCTACGTTTTAGGTTTATACTCATACTTACGTGCATATCCATACTTAAACTTATACTTATGCTCATACTTTCATTCATACTCTTGATTCATACATTCGTACCCGTACGCGAGAGGAATTCGAGGGATTCGCTTACGTGGGTCCCATACATACTTAAGCATGGACTTGCTTATATGCTATATTCTTATACGTACACGTTCTTATTTTAAATTATGTATACCCTGATTCATACACAACTAGTACAAGCCATGCGGATGATGCGACGATCAAAATAATCGCGGGTGCACACGGGATTATAGTGCTAGGCGTATGAAAACCATAGAGTGTACTACTGTGTATGGTAAGACACGAAATGTAACATGGCACCAAATAACCAGACAGACGTAACGTGCCATGAGAAATTCAGTGTTCTGCAGACCTTTTAGACCAAATACAAACTTTAGACAACTCACAAACGCATTATATCCGATTATCCATGATGAGACCTCATCCTGAACACTCATATTCGCATTGTGTTCAATAATCATACCATTCCTATCCTTGCATTCATCTACTAGATCGTTCATTCACTCACTCTCATACCTCTATTATTCCCAGTTATTCTTCGACTTCCATGCAAATCTTGTTTACAATCAATCGGTTTAAAAATTCGAATCCTAAAATGCTTTCATGCTTTTAAAACTATCTCCCATCCTTTATTTACATGAAACATACCTAGACCGCCCGTTAATCTTAAAACTTTTAATAGATACCTAACCTTTCGTTCATCAAAATCTCATACATTCTCAACACACTTCTAACTTTGAAATCTCGATTTTAGCCAAATACTTTTCCCCTCTAAAGTCTTCATCTTGAATAAATTTCGGGACGGAATTTTCTAAAGGAGGGGAGACTGTAACGTCTCGCTTTTTTGAAACTTACTTTAATTAAAAAGATTATTCATGTACCTATTTTTTTAACTTACATCCGTATCGTATTCGTATTTTGCTCCCGTTTTCGTAATTCGTAACTTCGATCATAATAAAATTGAGTATTTCATACAAATTATACCTAGTTTATTTATTCATGCTTGTACATTTAAATCCGTTTATACATTTGATACTTGCATTCATTTGGTACATATTCATGCTTCTCGTAAAAAAACGTGTTTAATTTACAAACAATTATCGTAAACACATGACTTTAGACGTTTATTTCATGCAAACACTCGAATCTACGTTCACAATACACAAACCATACTTTTATTTTATTATTATACAAACTTAATTCTTAACTTTATGTTATATATGTAAATTAAATGTTGATATAAGCCACATTATTATGTTTAGTAATAATAATCATATATTGATATCACATATTATACTTATAATATGCCAATAAACTCTAACATAAAATGTCTAAAACATTAAGGTTGTGCGTAACCAACAATACAGATCATCTCATTGGTCCAATATTGTGCTCTCACCTTGATTTATATTACCGAAAAAAAAAAAACACTAAATATAAACAAGGGACCGAAATGGACAAAGAGGGGAGGATATTAGCTGACGTTGGTCAGCCATGTGCGCTGCCAAACATGTGATCCGCAGCCATCTTTCTCAAATCAGCCATTGGTTGATTTTTTTTGGCTTCATATTCCCACCTAATTGCATTTAATCTTATTTAAACTCTAACCCTAATCCTTCCATATAAAATCCCACTCTTCTCCACACTTCATACACTTTACAGACCCACAAAATCACTCTCAAATCACTCCAAATCGCAGCTGAATTCACAAGTTCGGACAGAAGCATACATCTTCACAAAAGTGAGCATAACTCACTCGTTTCTTGTCCGTTTTACCTCATTCTTTTTCCTATGTACTTGGGTTGAGCTTAGCTTCGATTCCATGGGTTTTTTTTTTACAGTAAATAAGTCCCTGGAATGTTGCCAAAAAGGCTCCAAATTTCACTGTTCATTTCTGATTTCATCTAATCTTTACTAAACTTGTTCAACTTGAGTCTAACTCATTTCAAGCCTATGTCCTTATGCTTATAACCACTTCTATGGTTAGTTAGGCTTAAAAACAAGGTTGAGACATTCAAAATCAGAGGTTAAACCTCACATACATTCTGTTTTGTTTAGGGTTTTTAACCCACAAGTGATGTTCAAGTATGTATGTGTGATTAGGGATTAACTTGGGTTGTCCTACATAATATCCACATATTGCTTGATGATTTCTTATAGATTAGTGTTTAATATTCTTGTATTACTTGTAGTTCATGACCCTCCTTGAATGTTTTTACATCAAGTGCATTGGTGAACACTTAGAGGTGCCTAAATGGAAGACTTGTTCTTCCTATCTTCTACATGATTTCTATGACATTTACAGGTACCTAAATGAAGATTTTAATCTTCTACCTCATGCTTAAACTATTGGACATATTAATACATATTATATAACCTATATAATACATAAACATATTATCCGAATAATCGAATCTTTGATGATGAACAAGTGTTCATATGTCAAGGTACTAGATTATATCACCCTAGACTTTGATAACTTGTCACGATTCTAATGGAACCTTGTTCCATGAACACATTTAAACTCCTCAGAGTATCCTAGTGTCAAGAACAAGTATCATAAGTACTAGGTGATTATTTTCATATGTTATATTCTTATGTTTTAAATTCCGAATCTCGACTCTAAACCTATCTTAAACTTCAACCCTTATACATTTGATCTCCTAATCTCATTGCTCGTAAGCAATTGGATAATCGGAAAGCATATGCAAACTTTGTGAGTATACTCGAATTCCCCTCTTTACGTTTACCACTTTTTGGGGTGTAACATGTTTACTTACCAAAACTTACACATAAACATTTTACTTAAATGCACAAACATTCCTATAACATGCTTGTATACGTGATTGATTGATACTTTAAACTTGGGTTAATTACATCTTGTGTTAGACTTATCATTAACTTCGTACGAGCCTATCCGTGACATATATAGCGCTATAGGATTAACGCACCGCCCGTAGACTTGTGGTTATGTTATGAGCATATTGCGTTTCATCATTGGTTTGATATGTTAGACACATGCCGAATTTAAGGTTTATCTTGTATCACATGCTTGCTATGAGGGATTGTTTAATCATCTTTTTATGCTATGTACGTATATCAAAACTTGTATACTCTCCTTTGCTTATGCATTGAACTTTATTTTAAACATGTTTCAGGTTGAGGATGACGACGCTTGAAATTTGAAGTAGTGATGATGCTTTGATACACACTTAGACGTCTTAAGTTAATGTACTTGATTGTTGTATTCTTGTATTGAACATATTGTATTTCAAGTTGTTATATTTGATTTTAACTTTTGTAATCGACTTTTAGAAATGAAATGAAATCCATTATTTAGTTATTGTCACAAATAGTGTTATGAAGTCTCTTGCAATCTCGTTTTCGTCTCACTCTGATGTTTCCGCCATCGGTTGGGGTGTGACAGCGGTGATACTCCGCTTGTGGATTTTGGGGGTGTGACACATTTTGATCAGGTTTGAACATTAAAACCACTAGGAATACTGTTTTGGCTGCTAAATTATGGAGGTTTTGCTTAAAGGAAAATGCAGTTGACCCTGGTAATTATGGTTTGCTATTTAAAATGTGATTTGGATTAAAAAATGTAATATGTTTATTCAAAATGGTTTGTTTTGCTCACAAGTGTCACACCCGCTCAGAGGCACAAGCGCGAAATGTGATCGTGATTGATTCTCATTGTATACGAATAAGTAAACATACTACATGAAATAAACAAACTCCAAATGCCATTCTTTGTATCAAGTTTCAACACAAGTTAAGTTAAGAGTTTACATCTCTTCAAAAGAAAATAGTTTAAAAGTTTACAACATAGTTTCAAATCTGATGATCTTGATGATTCAGGGGTGGTAGGTAAGGTTGTTGAAAGTGTTTTGAGAGAGGAATCTACCAAAACATATAAGTCTGAATCACATGGTGAAAATGAGGAAAGTTTTCATAAAAATTATCTTAAAAATTCAAAATCAGAGAAAGATGCGAATGATAATCCAACAGGATTGGCATATACCATGATTGGATTGGACAAATTATTCTCAGATAATGAATTTCTGATTCAAAATGTGATTTTAGAAAAGATTGACAAAGTTTTCAAACTGGTAGAAATTGAGAAAACTGAAATTGCAAAATTTGCTGGTAAGAGCAAGAAAACTTTTGATAACAAACCTGGTTATAAAAAGAAAAACTTGAAGGCTAGGTTGGGTTATAAAAGTTCTCAAAACAAATACAAATGGTTTGAAAAGCCAAATTATCAGAAAAAGATGAACTTTGTTCATGGAACAAGTTTAGAAGAAGAGAAAGAACTCCAATTTAGACGACAGTCTAATGAAGAGTTCTATGCTCAGAAGAAACAATAACAGGTCAAAGAGTTTTCAAAAAGAACATGCTTTAAGTGTGATCAAACTGGACATATTGGTCGTAATTGTATAAATCTTAAACCTATTGGTGTTGAGAAAAAAAAGTCTGATGTTGTGAATCAGAAATCAGCCAAGTTTCAATCAAAACAAACTTGGAAACCGAAAATATCAAAGGCTGAATCACAACAATCTTGGAAACCGGTGACACCCAGATTTAGAACAACACAAAGTTGGAAAAAAACGGTTGATGCAACAAAGCCACACCAATTTTGGAAACCAAAAGCTGATTTGTCACAGAAAAACATTCAAAATGATTCAAGATTTTATCAAAGGAGTGTTTTAAAAGGTAAAATCTGGGTGGTCAAACAACAAAAGAATTCTGAAAATGAGAAAATTAAAGAAAATGTTTTTGAAAAGAATGATAGAAATTATCCAGTTTTACCTGGAAAGATACATGTTCAACTAACTGAGTCAAAGCAGGCTTGGCTTGCATTGTTCAAGTAATTGAATTGGTTATATGTGCAGGTGCTCCAGATAATGGTTGATTGTCAAAATGAAGGAGGGAGCAACCTGGCACGAGAAGCTGAACCCTACAACTGAAAACAGGGAGTTTGTTTATTTTTGTATATAAATAAACTTTAAATCAAAAACCCCAAAAATTTAAAAATTTAAAATTCAAAAATATGTTTTTATTTTGTCAAAAAAATTGAAAAATGAAAAAAAAATATATATGTTTGTTTTTAAATTTGTTAAAAATTCAAAAATTTCAAAAATATGTTGATTGAATATGCCGAAACCCTCACGGCTGTACAAACATGATTATTTCACAAATGATTAAATGGTTTTAACAATGAAAATCAGTGTGTTGTAAATCATGAGGGTATTTTCTACAAAACAGAGCATGAGAAGCAGAAAAAGGATGGCGAGACAAAGCTATTTGCATCGGGTTGTCAAATATTTTAAAAATGTTTTGAATTTTAGGTGGTGTAAAGATTTTTGAAAATACAAAAACATTTGAAAATATGAAAAAGCCAAAAAAAAAAAATAGAAAATAAAAAAATGAGTTTTTGTGTTTAAAGAGGAAATGATAGTACATCAGTAGACAATCACAGTACGCTAAAGAATTGTAAAGTCAAATGTGATAAACGGTCTCACTAATGATATGTCAGCAGGTTTTTACACATTTAGTAGATTGTATTCGGGATATAAACATAAAATGAATATCTTGCTTATCTCGTGGGGAACATCTCTTGGATATATGGGTAACCCCCGAAATCTTGTTTGAGAGGTTTCCTGATTCTGAGATACTAGGTCTTTATACTGTTTGATATCTGGGGTATTATACCTGGTGTTCTGATTTTGCGTCAGCAATGGCCTAGACCTCATATAATACTGGTGTGCGTGAAGCATGATATGATTTTATTAATATTTTAAGTTCGTTTTACGCATTAGTCAAGTTTTAAATTTATAAAACACGATATTGTACTAACACTAAACACACACTAGGGTAAGTGCACCCATCGCGAGAGTAGTATAGTGTTGGTAAGATACCGAGGTCGTCTAAGGACACAAGAGCTTTTAATACCGGTTTATTGTCAACGTCTAATCGATCTAAATTTTTTTATAAAAGTTTTTAAACATGAAAGTAAATCTAAAAATTAAAAGATAAATAAAATGAAAAACAAATAGACAAGATAGAATCACTTGGATCCAACTCCTCTTTAATGTATCCTTTGATGATTTTCGCACTTTCGGACTTTTTAAGAGATTATCTTAGTTAAAGTAGTAGGGCCCTCTTTTGAAGGTGACGTTACCCTCAACCCAGTGGTTTGAGTCAGCATGGATACAATCCCAAATGGTTAGAATATTGAAAGATAATTAAATAAGTTATTAATGCGAAAAGTAGTAGGTCCCTCTTTTGAAGGTGACGTTACCCTCGGCTAAGTGGTTTGAGTCAGCAAGGATACAATCCCAAGAAACCTGTTTAATGTTTTAATAGTAGTTTACATATGAGGGGTTCAATCTATTCACACCCCCGCCATCCAATACCTTTGGGGCATTGAAGGAGGTCCTAGTAAGCTTGAACCAAGTCCTCGCAGGATCTATACACTGAACAAGACAAGAACTTTACCAAACCACCCTTCTAACCCCCTTCCAAGTAGTTAACGCGCTTTATATAGACTATAAAGACACGAATGAGCAAATCAATGACATTATGAAGAAATGGTAAAGAAAATTCACTTTCAACATAAGAAACTAGTTATTAAAGTCATTAATACATACCCAATTAAAAAGTGCCAAAAGATTAAAAATCAAAAGTAATACACTAAAGACTTGTCTTCACCAAGTGATGTAAGAGATTAGCCAAGAATGACCTTTGATTGACAAGAACTCTTACTATCAATCTTGGATCCCGAGACTACTATACACTCTAAAGATGAAAGATGGTGGTGGGTGTTGGTGTTGGTGTTGTAGTGGTGGTGGAATGGTGGCAAAGTGAGAGAGAAGTGGTTGGCCAAGGGATGCCTTTGAAGTGAACCAAGCACCCCTATTTATAGTCAAAAGAGTACCCCGGCCACAACCCCCGTGTCCATTGGGCACGGCCCGTGGCCAGCTTCTTCTCTTCCTTCATTAATTGCAGCTGTCAGCAGAGGGCCCCACACGACCACGTGGCTTCTAGACACGGCCCTGTGGTCAACTCTTTGTTGTACTATCAAGATTCTTTAAATCTGAGAGTTGACCACGCCCCATGGTGAGCTGGGCATGGCCCCGTGGTGGGCGTAGAAGCTTCTACTAGTCTTGTCTTTTTGTGTGAGGTCTGACCATGGCCCATGCCTGGCTGGGCACGGCCCCGTGGTCAGCTTATGTTTTCTTGGTTTTGTCTTAGGAGATGCTGCCGAGGGGTCGGGCATGTCACGTTATTCCTTCTTCTTGTATTTATGTTGGTTTTTGGCTGCTTATTTGTTCCTTTTGTTCTTTTAAGCTCATTTGGTCCTATAAATTCAAATGGAAGAAAGAAACACGCTTTTTCCAACATTAGTACTAAAAAAGGGATGGTTTTATACCTCTATTGATATAATTTATATGTTGCATTTTGTACACATCAATACTTTGCGTGCTTTATAAAAAGCTTTTCCTCTGCATAAAAATTGAGAAAATATCGAAAGATATATATCAAGTGTAGTTGTAAAAAAGATCCCTAAATTGGACACACCTCAAAGTCGAGCCTTCATCTCTTTGATTGAACGGTAGTTCATACCTGAGCTCTCAAGGTTTTGCACTAACCCAGAGTACAGATATCATCATAGTATATTCACCTGTAAGACTGAATCTAGGGAATCTTGATACGGGAGTATATTTTGAGGTGGGACACGCGAATAAGTTAGGTTCTTAAGACACTAAATCTCGTATCATGAAATCAGTTGAAATTTGGGTGAAAATTTAAGTGGATCAGTATACTGACAATCTAAGTGAATTGTTTAGAACTTAGAGTGTTAATAGTTCAACGGTGCTAGTGATTTGTCATAAACTGATATGATCTTCTCATGCGAACTCTAACAAAAAGATATGTTTGTAAATATTTCTTTACTGCTTTAATTTACATAAAATTACAAAAAGATTTTCAGTGTGTTTTAGCATAAACTTTGAAAAATACAAAAAGATTTTATTTCTGCTTTATTTTTGTTGGGTTTTTGTCATGTTTATCAAAGTATTTTATCCATATAAAATAAAAACGCAGCGGAAATAATTATTTAAAACATGTTACTTACAAGATATAAAACCATTTTATATGTAAAACCCAATCCCGGATCCATATACGAACATGCATGCTATCAAAATAAAACACAACCATAGAGTGTTTAGAATACTACCTTCCAAGGAGTAAAGGACATGAAGATGATGATGCTTCTTGAATGGTTGCCTTCAAGTGTAGAAGACCTCAAGCTTGTATACCCCAAGCCTTCCAACAAACACTCTAGTTTTAGCTAGGATTTTACACTTGCAACTCACTTGAAAAATCCCCTCTTGGAACCATCATATGGCCAAAAATTAGAGGGCCTTTTGTTGAGTTCTTGCACTTAAAATGTGAACTTGAAAAAGCCTACTAGATCAACCATACATGACCCGATTTTTAGAGAGTCTTACACTTGATTTTTCCAAATGAAAAACCTTCTTGGATGATCATCTTATGGCCGAAATTTTCAGCCATTTCTACTAGTATTCTCAAGTTCATCTTCTAAGTCTTTTGTCATACAAAAGTTATTAAAGCAAGAGAGAGAGACATGGCCACCCATCTTGCCCAATGAAGACCCATGCAAATGCATGTATGCTTATTGGACCATATTCTTACCCAATCAAGTTTCATCTAATTATGACAACTTGCATGCCTTCTTATTGGACAAAAAGGTTTGGGAAGAACACCATGGGGGGGGGGTGGCGGCCTAGTCTTTTTATAAAAAAAAAAATCAATTTTCTTTTATAAAATAATACAAGTCTTACATATGTATTTTATAACTTTTATAAAATATAACATCATATGTTATAAGACTTATGCTATTTTTATTATGTTATTTAACCCATTAAATAACAAAATAAAATATTCTCTCAAAATAAATTATCCATATAATTTATTAGTTTGTCAAGTGCAATTATTTAGAAAACCAATTTCTAAATACTCTAAGTGTTTAATATTTATTTGTTTGATCATATCACAAATAAATAATATAAGTGTTTGTCTAGCTTGTATTTGGGTATGACTCGACTTGGATCATAACGTACTAGCCACATCAATTTAATATGTGTCTTGGGCATACAGAGTCCAACAATCTCCCACTTGCACAAGATACATAGAAGATTGATGCAAGCAGTAAATGACGCCTAACTACGGTTTACTACCCCTAATACGTATGACTATATGTGCCATTCAATAACATCATCCCCTTCAAGTCCCTTACTTGAACATGATTTAGGTGAATCTATCATTTATCCTTTCGTTACAGATGTCATGTTAAATCCAGAGACATAGAGTGATCACTCTCTGTTGATTTAACTTTAGCAGGCCTTAGACATCTTACTCTCAACGAATAAGAGGAACAAATCCCATCTTGACTACATACGTCTCTCACAATCACCTTGTACCACACCTGAGCTTAGCCTTATGTACTGTCATATTACTGACAGCGAAGAAATAAGTCAAGGTACAATATTTGGTGAATATCAAGACCCAATATGTATCTCAGGTCTGAGGATACTATGATATTCTTCTTTACTCAAATTTACTTATGATCAATCACAGATGATTCCATGCAGTAATATTTGAGAGCGAGTCAGTCCAATATTTGTATCCCACAAATATCTATGAACTTTGGCAGCAACACTTTGCTCTATATTCATACTTAATGAATATCCACCAATCCAAGTTCATAATAGTCTTACATTCATATTTGTTCCCACAAGTATGATTGACTACGGACATTTAGAATAAGCAACTTATTCATGGATTTAAACATGCTAAAATGGAACATAACTCAACATACCATGTGAGAGTTATAATAACAGTTGTTCCAATATCCAAATACAAAATAGATCAAATCCAATCACTAGAATATCGAAGTCCTAAGGCACAAGTATGACCCTTCATGCTTTGCCTGTTCAAGGAGCTTCATGAGTGGATCCGCAATATTTTGATCAGTGTGAACTTTGCGAATACATATCTTTCTCTTTTTCAACTTCATCCCTTATGTAGTTGAAACTCCGCTCAACGTGCCTAGTCTTTTGATGTACACGAGGTTCCTTGATTTAAGCAATCACACCATCGTTATCACAAAGATCTCTAGGGGTCCTGAATGGTATGGACTACCCCTAGATCGGCAATAATTCAAGTGGCATATCTATTTGAATTATCTCAATCAATGAAGCGGTGATGTATTCTGATTCTGTAGTGGACAATTCTACCCTGATTGTGATCGAGAACCATCTCGATTAGTTTGGAAACTCGTATCCATGTAACCCTTTACAACGAATTCCGAAACTCGCATCCCTGTAACCTTTTACAACGAGTTCTTGTCACACCCCGACCGCGTATAACATGCAACCGCGGCGGAAATGTCGGGGAGTGTTGTAACAGAATTAATTGTTTCACAACCATGGCAATTAAAGTCATGTTTTATTCAGAAACAAAAGGAGTATACTGTCTTAAAACAACTGAACAAAGAGTACATAACGTTATTTAAACTAGTTCTATCTTCATTTTAAGTCTCTAAGGCACAGGTCCGCCCTAGTATGTCCTGCTCAAACCTATGCACCATTACCTGAAACACATGTGAAAATAGGTACGTCAGCATAAAAATGCCTGTGAGATACATAGGTTTTATGAAAATAGGATTCATGACTTGAGTTTAAAGAAATGTTTAATAAAAGTTAGTCATGAGCCTTGTTAATTGTTTTGTTTTATAAATCTGTTGAAAAACGATAATAAAGTAGATGATATGTAAAGGAAAAATGTAAGGTTAAGTGAATAACCAAGTAAAATGAGTTTTGTATAAAACAAATTGTTTGTAAAATACTGTTTTGTGAAAAACATGTTATTTGTGTAAAATGTTATATGTCTAAACTGAAATGATTCGAATAAACCACCAATGTAAATTGCCCATGTCTAAACCATTTGTTAAATGTCTTTGTGTAACTATGTCAAAATGTTTATGTCAAAATGTAGTTTATGAAATAAGTATATCAATATCAAAGTGTCTATGTCAGATGTCAATCATGTAATGTGTAAACAAAATGTCATGTATGGCCAGTGAAATATATCAAATGCCATAGGTAAAATGTACAAAACAAGGTATTGAAGTAAATCAAAGTTATGTTTTGTAGAAAACTGCATGCTATACTGATACGAACATCTATACGGTATTGTAAAAATGCATACATTCAAGCCTTGAGACTGTGGTGATAAACCTTTAAACAAATTAAAGGTTCATCTGAGTTATGTATTCGAATTCGGTCATTCCTTTCATCCAAACATACCTAGGATGTCAGGAACGGGAGTTGTCAATTCCTATGGTACCACTACCTACTAACGAGCGGCGTAGCTAATGTTAATGAATGTATTTTTGTCCCATTGAAACAAACCAAATGTCATACCAACATGTAAGCATGTGAAAAACAATGCACTAAGTATGTAATCAAATGTACACACATAGCGTGAAATGTCATGTAAAATAATGTACTAAGTATGCACACAATGGACATACATAGCATAAAATGTAATGTAAAACGATGTACTAAGTATGATGAACATACATAGCATAAAATGTAATGTAAAATGATGTACTAAGTATGCACACAATGGACATACATAGCATAAAACACAATGAAATGATGTACTATAAGTGTACTATTGAACAGAACAAACATATGATATGAAAAACATGGAAAGCATGAAAGTAACAAGTAGGCACATGTGTTTCACCCCAAAATGTTTGGAAAACAGTAAAAGAGGGGTCTATGTACTCACTTGAGATTTCTCAATAGACTTTAGATATCCACCAAGAAAAGCTAGAAGATTACGGAATCAAACGGCACCTAATATAGGTAACTACATTAATAAACGGACCTGAACGGAGGATCGGGTAGCATGAGGGTTCGTAAACCAAATGAGTGTAGGAACTCATGTAATATGGTTTAACAAAGCCTACATACTAAAACGAAACTTATCCTAAGTGCTTTTGACCCGTTACGACCCGTTTGGGTAGCTTATGCTACTTTAACGCGTCGTTCGCGTAAAACGCGTTTGGATCGCCTAACTAGCCCTATGACAAGTAAGATATGCCTTAACATGTTTAATATTGTTATTAAATCAGTTTAGATGGCAAAAGTTATGTTACATAGGCTTAAAATGAATTTTAACATAAAAAGGGCATTTTGGTAATTTACCTAAGGCATATATACTACCTATCATACAACTACTTAAACGACGTGACCATAAGGTATAACCCCGGAAGGTTATTCCCTATACTACTATGGTCACCTAAAGTGTTTGGTCGGATCCTAATGATCGACCAAATGGGTCGGGTTCGAAAGCATAAGCGATTGATTAGATCGCTTACCCTTACGAACCTAAACAAGCACAAATCTAAAAGTGACGAGCTAAACATGCTAGGACATGTTTAGTTAAGTTAGAAAATAGGTTTGGTATCAAAACAAACGGTTTTGATACCCTAGAGTAGTTTGGTTACAAAATACGCGAGTACACGCATTTTGCCCGAAACTACGACTCGTCACTGAGCCTAAATAACGTGGTAATCAGTAGGTATAGTCACTAGGGACTATAACCATCGTGATTACGCTCACGTTATGAAGTTCAAACGAACTTCGCATTGACCATAAACTGGTCAATGCAGAAAGTCAAACACAGTTTGACTTTAAAGCATAAAAACGAAAGAAAAGAACGAAGGAGTACTTACAGAAGGTCCCCGCAAGTATTAAACCCGATTCACTCTCAGGTAGGAAGCACAAACACTTCCACTTAGAGAGTTATGATCAGATTTAGGTGTGAGGGAAATGAGCAAACATGGGGGGGGGGTATTTATAGGAAACATGGAACCGTTAGGATCGTTTATCGGGAAACGTGCCTCGATCTCAACCGTCCAAGTGTGCCCCTAGTTTTACTAAACCATTAGAACCCATAGAAATGGCCCATGGTATTGTAAAAACCGTTTGCAAGTGGTTTTGAGGTGCATAACAGCCGTAAACAGCTGTTTGCAACAATTCTGCACATCAGATAGGCTGACGCGGCCCGCGTGGGGATGTACAGAAATTGAGGCGGGCCGCCTGGGCTTCACAGATCAGAATATAGTTTGCAGAATTACAGTTTCAGTCCCTGCATGTGTTTTAAGCCATTTTCGACACTTCTAAGGCCCGTAAAGCCAACTTTAAGGCCCTAAAATGTTTCCTAAACATTGTGGACATGAAACATGCTCAAAAATATGCCGGACGTTGGTTCGTTTGGTCGTACGATCGCGATGTTCGCTTAATTACGACGGAATGCGCTTAAGCGCGAAAAACGATCCAAATGACGCGACGAATGGATTTTTCTCATGCCAAACACTAAAATAAAATATTTTAGTGCTTACATAAATTTTTGGATGTCCGGATGTATTCAGAACGTAGGTTTTGCGCGAAAATGCAAACTTGTGCACTTTTTGACGCTTTTAGTCCCTGAATGAGCATAAGGTTTATTTTAGCACACCGAACCCCTCAAAGCCTATTTCTAAGCCATGTAAAGGATATTTAGGGTGTGTTTAACTTATGGCCATGTTCCGAAATGTCCGTTACAGTTCAAATCGGCATACTTTCGCAGTTTGTCAATTTTAGTCCCTGTAAGCGTATAAACTTGATTATGCCATACCAATGCCTTCAAAACTTATTTCTAAGTTATGTAAAGGCTATTTAAGGTATGTTAAGCATAAATTGATGTTCCGAAGTATTTTTCGCATTAAACTGATTACGTTTATGCACCAGTTTGCGTATAACTCTCCAGAAAGCGATGTAGAGTTTAAAATTGAACAAAAGTCAAAACATGAAAAATGTAAAACATAACCAAACAAACATTGGGATCAAATAACTTTGTTTTATTGATAACTGAATTGTTTACAATGATTTCAGACACAGTTGTTACAGTCTCCCCTACTTGTGGAAATTTCGTCCCGAAATTTTTTTAGAGGAAACTCGTGGGAAAAGATGCGGATACTTCGCCTTCATTTGATCTTCGCGTTCCCAAGTAAAATCGGGTCCACATTTAGCTTCCCAGCGAACTTTGACCAAAGGAATGCGCTTGTGTTTAAGCCACTTGACTTCACGTTCCATGATTTCCACTGGCTTCTCAACAAATTTCAGTGTTTTGTCAACACGAATTTCGTCAAGCGGTATGTGGAGGTTCTCATCAGCTAAACACCTCTTGAGATTGGACACGTGAAAAGTTGGATGAACATTTCCAAGTTCAGGAGGTAACTCAAGTCTGTAGGCTACCTTACCGATTCTTTCGACGATCTTGAATGGTCCAACGTATCTAGGTGCAAGTTTTCCTTTCTTTCCAAATCTGATCACACCTTTCCAAGGTGAGACCTTAAGTAATACTCGATCACCGACTTGAAATTCCAAGGACTTGCGTTTTGGGTCCGCGTAACTCTTTTGACGGCTTCTAGCTGTCTGAAGGTTATCACGAACTTTTTTAATCTTGTCAGTTGTCTCTAAAATGAGGGTAGGTCCAGTAAGCTGAGCCTCACCGATCTCATTCCAGCAGACTGGTGAACGACATTTTCGACCATAGAGAGCCTCGAAAGGAGCCATTTTGATGCTAGAGTGATAACTGTTGTTGTAGGAGAATTCAATCAATGGAAGATGCGAATCCCAACTACCACCAAAGTCGATCACGCAAGCTCTAAGCATATCCTCCAGAGTCTGGATTGTTCTTTCAGATTGACCATCCGTTTGCGGATGATAAGCTGTGCTCAGGTTAAGTTGGGTTCCCATAGCAGATTGCATGGTTCTCCAAAAATGAGAAGTGAAGCGAGCATCTCTGTCAGAAATGATGTTCAAAGGAACACCATGTCGAGCTACAATTTCATCCACATAGATTTTAGCAAGTTTGTCAGCAGGAAAATCCTCACGGATTGGCAAGAAATGCGCTGACTTAGTAAGACGATCAACGACTACCCAGATGGCATCATGACCTTTCTTCGTGCGCGGAAGTTTGGTAATGAGATCCATAGTAATGTTCTCCCATTTCCAAACTGGGATCTCTGGTTGCTCCAAAAGACCAGAAGGATGTTGGTGTTCAGCCTTAACCTTGAGACAAGTAAGGCATTTTGAAACATACAAGGCAATGTCTTTCTTCATACCAGGCCACCAATACTGAGTACGAAGATCCTTATACATTTTGTCTGAGCCAGGATGAACAGAATAGCGAGACTTATGAGCTTCATCCATAAGCAGAGTGCGAAGATCATCTTGGCTTGGGACCCACAAACGGTCCATGAAATAATACGATCCATTGTCCTTCAAAACAAGATCAGGCTTAATGTGATAGGGTAATTCCTCACCCATCAAGTCTTGTGAAACACAAGCATGTTGAGCCTGAGAGATGCGGGCTTGAATATCAGCTCGAGCCTGAATCTCAGATTGAACACGAACACAATGAAGCTTGACATGTTCCTTACGATTCAAAGCATCGGCTACGACATTCGCCTTACCAGGATGGTAGTGAATTTCGCAGTCATGGTCGTTCAGAAGCTCAACCCAACGTCGGTGCCTCATATTGAGTTCTTTCTGATTAAAGATATGCTGAAGACTTCTGTGGTCAGTGAAAACCACGCATTTTGTGCCATACAAATAGTGTCTCCAGATTTTAAGAGCGAAGACAACTGCACCCAACTCAAGATCATGAGTGGTGTAGTTTTTCTCATGCACCTTCAACTGCCTTGATGCATAGGCTATGACTTTGTTCCTTTGCATCAGAACACAGCCAAGACCCAATTTCGATGGACCACAATAAACGACGAAATCATCATTGCCTTCGGGTAAAGATAGGATAGGTGCATCACAAAGCTTCTGCTTCAAGGTCTGAAATGCTACTTCTTGTTTAGAACCCCATTCAAAGGGTTTGTTCTTCTGAGTTAAAGCAGTTAGAGGAACTGCAATCTTTGAGAAGTTTTCTATGAAGCGGCGGTAATAACCCGCAAGACCAAGAAAAGAACGAACCTCGGTAGGAGTAGTAGGCGTATCCCAATCCTTAATTGCACTGATCTTGGAGGGATCTACATGAATACCTTGTTCGTTGATAATGTGCCCCAAAAATTGAACTTCTTTAAGCAAAATTCACATTTAGAGAATTTGGCAAAAAGTCGTTCTTTCTTTAGGAGTTCCAAAGTAAGACGTAGATGTTGCTCATGATCAGCTCGCGTCTTAGAGTATATCAAGATGTCATCAATAAAAACAATGATGAACTTATCTAAATAAGGCTTGCAGACCCTATTCATCAAGTCCATAAAAACAGCAGGAGCATTTGTCAAGCCGAATGGCATAACTGTGAACTCATAATGCCCATAACGAGTGCGGAAGGCTGTCTTTGGAATATCTTCTTCATGTACGCGAAGTTGATATCCAGAACGAAGATCAATCTTCGAGAAATAAGAAGCGCCCTGTAGCTGATCAAAGAGATCATCAATGCGAGGTAGGGGATATCGATTCTTGATGATGAGCTTGTTAAGCTCACGGTAATCGATGCACATTCTGAAAGATCCATCCTTCTTCTTGACAAAAAGAACGGGAGCGCCCCAAGGTGAAAAGCTAGGACGGATAAAACCTTTATCCGAAAGTTCCTGCAGCTGCTTAGATAGTTCTTGCATCTCAGATGGTGCAAGGCGATATGGGGCTCTGGCAATAGGATTGGCACCAGGTACGAGATCAATGCGGAACTCGACTTGGCGTGCTGGGGGTAATCCAGGTAACTCTTCCGGGAACAGCTCCGGATAATTCCGAACAACAGGAATATCTTGAATGGACTTACCTTTGCCTTTATCTGCTGTAACATGTGCCAAGAAGGCCACATAGTTCTTTCGCAGATATTTCCGAGCTTTAAAACAAGACATTAGTTTGAGACCACCAGCAGGTTTCTCACCTTGAACCTGTAGGATCTCACCTGTCGGAAGCGGCACACGAACGATCTTCTCGAAACAAACTACTTCTGCGTGATGCTTGGATAACCAATCCATGCCCACTATAACGTCGAAGCTTCCCAGTTGCATAGGCGTGAGGTCAATAGGAAAAAGATGGTCGTTAAGGTTCAACTGGCAGTTGCGTAGAACAGAATAAAAAACAATGGGTTCACCACTAGTAACTTCTACTGTCAAGGGTTTTCCTAGTTTCGTTCTAGACATATGAAGCAAAGGCTCAAAAGATAACGACACAAAACTTTTATCGGCCCCTGAATAAAAAAGAACAGATGCAGGTTGGTTATTAACAGAGAACGTACCGTTCACCACTTCATTGTCTGCTTGCGCCTCTTGTGCATTCATATTAAAAACTCGACCTCGAGCTGGAGCCTGATTCTGATTCTGGTTTACGTTGACCAATCTTGGACACTGGTTACGGTAATGAGTCAGGTCCCCACAATTATAGCACGAACCAGGAGGAAAATGAGGTCGTGCAGCTTGTGCTTGCTGCTGAACAAGTGGTTGTGCAGCCTGCTGAGCTGGGTTGCGGGCTGCTTGATTAGGAGCAAAGCGACAAACATCAGAAAGATGACCCGACTTCCCACAGTTAGTGCAGAAACGACATTGCAATTGCGGTTGATGGTGGCTATTGCATCTGTTGCATAAAGGTGCATTCCCGTTATACTGCTTCTTAGCTGCAGGCTGATTGGGAGCAGCCTGGTTTTGTTGTGTGGTGATGGCAAAATTTTGGGAAGCCTTACGCTTCCTTGAACCAGAATCCTTACCCTTCTTGTTCTTACCCTTTTTGCTCTCATTCTGATCAGATGCCTGCTTCTTACCCTTGTCCCCCTTTCTATGCAGCTTACCCCTTCGAATCTGTGACTCGGTCAATGTCGCAGATAGCTCGATTGCCTGACGCAGTGTGGTAGGGTTACTACCAGTAACGGTGTCTAGTATGGAGTCAGGCAGACCATCGATATACCTTTCGATAGCCTTGTCGAGTGGGGTAACCATTGCTGGGCATAACAAACTCAACTCCTCAAATCTATCAGTGTATGCCCGGTGCTCACCACTATCCTGTTTCAGATCTTCAAATTCCCTCTCCAAAGCTCGTAGTTCATGACGAGGACAAAACTCCCTCATCATAAGTGTCCTCAATTCAGCCCATGTTTGTGCTAGAGCAACCTCAGCACCACGGTCTCTCATTACCCCGTTCCACCATGTCAAAGCCCTCTTCTGAAATACGCTTGAAGCAAACTCAACCTTCCGATTCTCAGGACACAGAACGTGACGGAAAGTATTCTCAATGCTCTCGAACCATTGAAGAAGCCCAGTTGCTCCCTCAGTACCACTGAACTTGAGTGGTTTAGCCGAATTAAACTCTTAAAATTGCATGGAGCATTGTTGTTGTTGTTGGCTTGGTTCCATTGAGCAAAGAGGTTTGGGAATTGAGCAGCCATCTGCTGCGCAATGATTTCTGCCAGTTCGGCAGTCTCTATATGGTGTTCGCGTCGAGGAGGCATTCTAAAAGAGGAAAACATGAAAGGAAACGAGTGAGATGTTTGGATGAAGAGAATGAGATGAAACAAAATCAATAAAAGCAAAGATGGTGGTCATTCGTCCGCATCACAAAGCAAATAAAGACACACAGTGACTAATCAAAGTAAATGGATCAAAAATAATGTATCGCGAAGACATGCTCGCCTATAAGTGAACACTCATCCCAAGAATTCCCAGGTAAGCACAACTGGTCTCGCGTCTGATGAGATATATACGAAGTGCTTGCCGAGACAGAAAACCCAGAATACAGGCATTCACCCTTCCAGTTTGCACGTGTTCACATTATTTAAAATCCAAGACCTTGACGAGATTTTGTAAACTCAAAAGGGTTCAAGACCATATAACAGAGGGTTCAAAACCTTACAATAGAGGGTTCAAAACCTTGTAATGAATCATCCAAAAACAGATGATTGTTTTTCAAAAATCGTTTCGGAAAATTTGGTTCTTGTTTTGATAATCACCTAAGGATAGGTGATGTGCAAGTTTTAAGATCTATACACAAGATAACTTGTGTTAGGGTCCTAGAAAAGTTATAGTCTAGGTCAAAGAATTACTAATAACCTAATTCCCTATAACCATTGGCTCTGATACCAACTCTTCTGTCACACCCCGACCGCGTATAACATGCAACCGCGGCGGAAATGTCGGGGAGTGTTGTAACAGAATTAATTGTTTCACAACCATGGCAATTAAAGTCATGTTTTATTCAGAAACAAAAGGAGTATACTGTCTTAAAACAACTGAACAAAGAGTACATAACGTTATTTAAACTAGTTCTATCTTCATTTTAAGTCTCTAAGGCACAGGTCCGCCCTAGTATGTCCTGCTCAAACCTATGCACCATTACCTGAAACACATGTGAAAATAGGTACGTCAGCATAAAAATGCCTGTGAGATACATAGGTTTTATGAAAATAGGATTCATGACTTGAGTTTAAAGAAATGTTTAATAAAAGTTAGTCATGAGCCTTGTTAATTGTTTTGTTTTATAAATCTGTTGAAAAACGATAATAAAGTAGATGATATGTAAAGGAAAAATGTAAGGTTAAGTGAATAACCAAGTAAAATGAGTTTTGTATAAAACAAATTGTTTGTAAAATACTGTTTTGTGAAAAACATGTTATTTGTGTAAAATGTTATATGTCTAAACTAAAATGATTCGAATAAACCACCAATGTAAATTGCCCATGTCTAAACCATTTGTTAAATGTCTTTGTGTAACTATGTCAAAATGTTTATGTCAAAATGTAGTTTATGAAATAAGTATATCAATATCAAAGTGTCCATGTCAGATGTCAATCATGTAATGTGTAAACAAAATGTCATGTATGGCCAGTGAAATATATCAAATGCCATAGGTAAAATGTACAAAACAAGGTATTGAAGTAAATCAAAGTTATGTTTTGTAGAAAACTGCATGCTATACTGATACGAACATCTATGCGGTATTGTAAAAATGCATACATTCAAGCCTTGAGACTGTGGTGATAAACCTTTAAACAAATTAAAGGTTCATCTGAGTTATGTATTCGAATTCGGTCATTCCTTTCATCCAAACATACCTAGGATGTCAGGAACGGGAGTTGTCAATTCCTATGGTACCACTACCTACTAACGAGCGGCGTAGCTAATGTTAATGAATGTATTTTTGTCCCATTGAAACAAACCAAATGTCATACCAACATGTAAGCATGTGAAAAACAATGCACTAAGTATGTAATCAAATGTACACACATAGCGTGAATTGTCATGTAAAATAATGTACTAAGTATGCACACAATGGACATACATAGCATAAAATGTAATGTAAAACGATGTACTAAGTATGATGAACATACATAGCATAAAATGTAATGTAAAATGATGTACTAAGTATGCACACAATGGACATACATAGCATAAAACACAATGAAATGATGTACTATAAGTGTACTATTGAACAGAACAAACATATGATATGAAAAACATGGAAAGCATGAAAGTAACAAGTAGGCACATGTGTTTCACCCCAAAATGTTTGGAAAACAGTAAAAGAGGGGTCTATGTACTCACTTGAGATTTCTCAATAGACTTTAGATATCCACCAAGAAAAGCTAGAAGATTACGGAATCAAACGGCACCTAATATAGGTAACTACATTAATAAACGGACCTGAACGGAGGATCGGGTAGCATGAGGGTTCGTAAACCAAATGAGTGTAGGAACTCATGTAATATGGTTTAACAAAGCCTACATACTAAAACGAAACTTATCCTAAGTGCTTTTGACCCGTTACGACCCGTTTGGGTAGCTTATGCTACTTTAACGCGTCGTTCGCGTAAAACGCGTTTGGATCGCCTAACTAGCCCTATGACAAGTAAGATATGCCTTAACATGTTTAATATTGTTATTAAATCAGTTTAGATGGCAAAAGTTATGTTACATAGGCTTAAAATGAATTTTAACATAAAAAGGGCATTTTGGTAATTTACCTAAGGCATATATACTACCTATCATACAACTACTTAAACGACGTGACCATAAGGTATAACCCCGGAAGGTTATTCCCTATACTACTATGGTCACCTAAAGTGTTTGGTCGGATCCTAATGATCGACCAAATGGGTCGGGTTCGAAAGCATAAGCGATTGATTAGATCGCTTACCCTTACGAACCTAAACAAGCACAAATCTAAAAGTGACGAGCTAAACATGCTAGGACATGTTTAGTTAAGTTAGAAAATAGGTTTGGTATCAAAACAAACGGTTTTGATACCCTAGAGTAGTTTGGTTACCAAATACGCGAGTACACGCATTTTGCCCGAAACTACGACTCGTCACTGAGCCTAAATAACGTGGTAATCAGTAGGTATAGTCACTAGGGACTATAACCATCGTGATTACGCTCACGTTATGAAGTTCAAACGAACTTCGCATTGACCATAAACTGGTCAATGCAGAAAGTCAAACACAGTTTGACTTTAAAGCATAAAAACGAAAGAAAAGAACGAAGGAGTACTTACAGAAGGTCCCCGCAAGTATTAAACCCGATTCACTCTCAGGTAGGAAGCACAAACACTTCCACTTAGAGAGTTATGATCAGATTTAGGTGTGAGGGAAATGAGCAAACATGGGGGGGGTATTTATAGGAAACATGGAACCGTTAGGATCGTTTATCGGGAAACGTGCCTCGATCTCAACCGTCCAAGTGTGCCCCTAGTTTTACTAAACCATTAGAACCCATAGAAATGGCCCATGGTATTGTAAAAACCGTTTGCAAGTGGTTTTGAGGTGCATAACAGCCGTAAACAGCTGTTTGCAACAATTCTGCACATCAGATAGGCTGACGCGGCCCGCGTGGGGATGTACAGAAATTGAGGCGGGCCGCCTGGGCTTCACAGATCATAATATAGTTTGCAGAATTACAGTTTCAGTCCCTGCATGTGTTTTAAGCCATTTTCGACACTTCTAAGGCCCGTAAAGCCAACTTTAAGGCCCTAAAATGTTGCCTAAACATTGTGGACATGAAACATGCTCAAAAATATGCCGGACGTTGGTTCGTTTGGTCGTACGATCGCGATGTTCGCTTAATTACGACGGAATGCGCATAAGCGCGAAAAATGATCCAAATGACGCGACGAATGGATTTTTCTCATGCCAAACACTAAAATAAAATATTTTAGTGCTTACATAAATTTTTGGATGTCCGGATGTATTCAGAACGTAGGTTATGCGCGAAAATGCAAACTTGTGCACTTTTTGACGCCTTTAGTCCCTGAATGAGCATAAAGTTTATTTTAGCACACCGAACCCCTCAAAGCCTATTTCTAAGCCATGTAAAGGATATTTAGGGTGTGTTTAACTTATGGCCATGTTCCGGAATGTCCGTTACAGTTCAAATCGGCATACTTTCGCTGTTTGTCAATTTTAGTCCCTGTAAGCGTATAAACTTGATTATGCCATACCAATGCCTTCAAAACTTATTTCTAAGTTATGTAAAGGCTATTTAAGGTATGTTAAGCATAAATTGATGTTCCGAAGTATTTGTCGCATTAAACTGATTACGTTTACGCACCAGTTTGCGTATAACTCTCCAGAAAGCGATGTAGAGTTTAAAATTGAACAAAAGTCAAAACATGAAAAATGTAAAACATAACCAAACAAACATTGGGATCAAATAACTTTGTTTTATTGATAACTGAATTGTTTACAATGATTTCAGACACAGATGTTACAGTTCTTTTCCACCAGATCTATATATTAGAAATATATCCTTAGTCCTTCTGATGTATTTCAATATATATATTTATAACAGTCACTCAATGACCGTTTCTCGCTGGTATCTTCTCGTTATGCTTAAAGCGCATAACTTGTCCGGTCTAGTGCATATCATTACATACGTAATGAATCCTATAGCTATCGCATATGGCATTCCTTTCATTCTTTCTAGCTCATCCTTTGAGCTTGGACATTGAGACGCCTTCAATATTGTCCTCTCTTGAATAGGTACCAAACCTTTCATAGAGTTCTTTGTCTTGAACCTTTTCAAGACTTTGTCAATGTATGCACTTTAGTTTTAAACCTATCGTGCGCCTTGATCTATCCTTATAGATTCTTTATTCCCAAAATATAGGCGACTTCACCAAGATCCTTAATTGAAAAACAACTTTCAAGCCAGGCTTTTACACCCTCCTAGGTTGGAATGTTATTTCCAAATAGTGATCGACATATCATACAAAGAAAGTAATGATGCTCCCACTAGCCATCTTATACACACAAGCTTCATCGACGTTCTCGATGAATCCATATTCCCTAATCTCTTCATCAAAACGGTGATTCCAACTTCTAGATGCTTGTTTCAATCTATAGATTGATTTCTTTAACTTGCATACTTTGTCAGGATGTTTTGGATCAACAAAACCTTCAAGTTTAACTATATAGACATCTTCTTCAAGATATCTATTAAGGAAAGCCGTTTTGACATCCATTTGCCAAATCATATTGTGCAAGTATGGCAAATGATATCCTAGTTGACTTTAGCATCGCCACGGGCGAGAAGGTCTCATCATAATCAACCCTTTGAGTTTGAGTGAAACCTTTTGCTACAAGTCTCCCTTTATAAGTATCCAAGTTACCATGCATATCGGTTTCCTTCCTGAAAACCCACTTACTTCCAACTACTTTGGAGTTAAGAGGTGCTACAACCAATTCCCATACTTGGTTGTTATACATGGATTGCATCTCTACGTTCATGGCTTCAAGGCATTTGTCACAATCGAATTTTGACATTGCATCATGGTATGTGGTTGATTCACCTAAGTCTACCACGTAGCATCCATCTATGAAAAATCTATATCTTTCAGGTGGACTACTAATTCTACCAGATTTGCGAACGCATTGTGTGTGTTGATCAACCACTTGATCGTTTTTCAACAACCTCTTGTTGAGTGCTAGTTTCAACCAAACGTGTATCGGCTTGTGGTTCTTGATCCTCATCAAGTTCCACTGTTCCACTAATTCTTTCCATAAGGAACTTAGCTTCTAAGAACTTAGCCTTTCGAGCAACAAATACCTTTTGCTCTGTTGGATCGTAGAATTAATATTCTATACCATCTTTAGGATATCCTACGAAGATACATTTAGTGGATCGGATTTTTAATTTATTTGAGGTGTATAGCTTAACATAAGCTTTACAACCTCTTACCTATAAATATGATAATGATGGAGCCCTTCCATTCCATATTTCGAAAGGTGTCTTATCCACTTTTCTTGGTTGGGGCCATATAGGCCATAGAGAGCAAAGCGTAACCCCAAATGATAGAGATGATGCGCTCCTAGCCATCATAGATCGAACCATATCCAAATAGAGTTCGATTCCTCTTCTATTGTAACGAAGAACTTTGATTGAGTTGATTTTGTACTTCACCTTTTGAAGGCTTTGAACATTTCAAAACTTCAACTTTGTGTCTTAACAAGTACACATAACTATAACTATTACAGTTCTTTGTTAAATTAATGAAGTATCTTTCACCATACCTAGTCATTGGCTTAAAAGGATCACATACATCTGGATGTATGATACCTAAGAAATCTATTGCCCTTTCCCACTAAAGGGTTTCTTAGTCATTTTACCTTGTAAATAAGATTCACATGTATCAAATGAACCAACTTCATTTGTTTCCAAAAGATCATTATTTCAAAGTGTTTACATGCGACTTCTGTTTATATGACCAAGGCGATAATGCCAAGGATAGGTCTTACTCAAATCCATTTTGAGTTTCTTGGTGATTGATTGGTACATTAAACTATCAAATGATGTTTTATTATGAACCAATTCATAAATACCATTTGAAGGCATAGGTTTAAAGTAAAACATGTCATTCATCGATATAAATGTCAATGTTTACAAACTTTAAGTTAAAACCATATTGTCCTATAAGGGAAACTTGAATAATGTTCCTAGTCAAACTAGGAGCATTCAAGACATTTTAAAACAATTTCCAAACCATTTGGAAGTTTCAAAACATAGTCTCCTTTCTTGTAATGTTTATTTCTTTTGAACCTTTTGCAACGAATTGCAAACATGAGTCCCACATCCGGTATCTAATACCCATGTGTTAGAAGAAATAACATTAAGGTCAATATGTATCATTAAGATTGTACCTGAGGTTTGCCTATCATCCCTCTTGTTTTTCAACTCTTTGAGATAGGTTGAACAATTCCTATTTAAATGCCCTATCTCACCACACTCAAAGCATGGATCGTTCATGGCAACCTTTGCCTTCTTCTCTTTTGGTTTCGGTGGTTTCGCTTTAGTCTTTCTAATCATTTCCCTTTGAATTACCCGTTTCCATTTTCAACATTTGCTTTGGTGTCGGGGTGATGCCCTTTCTAGTTGCCACCCTCATTGATCGTTAGAATGGATAAAACCCTTTTATCCATATTGAGTCTTTCGAGGTGATCAATGTGGCTTTTCATCTTAAAGACATAAGATGAGTCCGATTGGGTTTCCTCCATTCGACATGCATGAAGCGCACGAACCATTTCGAAGCGTTCTACCCTTAGGAACATTTCCTACAATTGGTTAGTCATGTCGTATGCTCATGATGTTCAAAATCCTTTTGAATCTCGGGAAACATAATTCCTAACATGAGGCAAGAGGCTTTACTTAATCCAATCGTTATAGGCATCCTTATCTTCCATAAGATGTTCATCGGGATTAGGATCGTTCAACACATAGGATATTTTATCTTACTTGAGAACGATTCTTAAGTTTGATATTAATCCATAAAGTGTCCTGATTGATACGATCCTTTTCGAGGATTGTTTTTAGTGATAGGTTACGGACGGTTTGGGTAATATTGTTAGCGGCCATCTACAAAATTTAACAAGGTTCAATTTTAGTATTTTCGATATTATTATATTTTAATCATTAATACCCTTTTGTGTCTCATAGACAATTAATAATTAAAATCTTGAATCCAACGTTACATTCAAATATTGGTTAGGTGACCTTTATCCCTCTATTTAAATTAACAAGGTAGTCAACGTTTGACAATTGCAACTCTTTGCAACTTCTAGCCATATGGGATCGGTTAAACATCTTTATGTTTAGTTGGCATGTTTAATCCCATCAACACCTTTGTTCCCCATGCTTCGGTGACCCTAAGTTCATGGTTTCCAAATCAAGTCGTCCAACTTACACACACGTGTGAGTTTATACACATAAGTGGTTAGGTGACCTTTATCCCACAAACATGGTAAACCCACCTCAAATATACAAGTTCCCTCAAATATGGTTAGGTGACCTTTATCCCACAAAAGAGTTCCCAAGTGATTCGAGTGTTGTATAAAAGGATGGTGTTTGACTTGTTTTATAAAAGGGATTTTGAGTTTTCAAAAATCTAGTTTAGAAAACTTTATGTACCATACATTTGCATGCATTCAAATCCTTGGTACTTTAGTGAAAATAAATTTTCAAGGTTCTTTTTAATAAAACCCATTTTATTATAAAATCATTAATTTTTAATAACCTTTTATTAACCAATTTTAACGATCTTTTAAAGAACCAATTTTAAGCTTGTTGTTGATTATTAGTTTGTTAAGCATGCATATCCAAATATCATCAAACAACAAAATAAACAACCACACAAGCACAACACACATATCATTAGGTGCATAACCATAGCCAACTATTTTGACCACACTTGTTAGCCGAAACAAGTGTGCCAAAAGGTCCTTCCTAAAGGGTGAATATTGATACAAATAATGTGTCGTTGAACTCCCACTTGATCCCGCATCCGAATGCTTCAAGTCTCCATCTTGTGTTGTGATTTCTTCACATTCTTTGGGCTTCCAAATGTCTTTTATATTCAGGTCCAAACTCTTTTGGACATCAAAATGTGTTTTGGTTATCGGGCTAAAATCCCGTTAAGAACTATGAAGCCCTTTTGGCCCGAAATTAGCCAAAACCAAAATCGCATTTTTGTGTGCATCTTCTTTTACAAAAAAAAAAATCCTAATACATTTTTTCTAGTAAAATAAAATGCACCTAATCTATTTACTTACATACCAAATGAAAATAAATAAATTACATATTTCACAAATGGAAGAACAAAGATAATTAATTATTACAACCCATTGAAATAATTAAATATAAATCACAAACACAAATATTCAACAATATTCACACAAGGTCATGGCTAGGTTATGAACACCAAAATATATATATCCACATATATAAAATTCAAGAAGCAAAATGGTTTCCTTTTTACAACCTACTTTTCGGTCAAGAATGAAAAAAAAAACCCGAAAAAGTGGGTTTTTGTCCAAACAAACAAATCATCCAAATGACATAATTTTTCAAGATACTTTTATGCATGTATTAAAATAATCTTGAAAAATAAAAGGATAACCATATATAAAATTTCGGCCATAGGGTTTTAACCAAACCCGAAACCCGAAAATTTCATATCCTATGAAGCATGCACTCATATAAGCGGCTCTGATACCACTGTTGGGTTTTTGTCATGTTTATCAAAGTATTTTATCCATATAAAATAAAAACGCAGCGGAAATAATTATTTAAAACATGTTACTTACAAGATATAAAACCATTTTATATGTAAAACCCAATCCCGGATCCATATACGAACATGCATGCTATCAAAATAAAACACAACCATAGAGTGTTTAGAATACTACCTTCCAAGGAGTAAAGGACATGAAGATGATGATGCTTCTTGAACGGTTGCCTTCAAGTGTAGAAGACCTCAAGCTTATATACCCCAAGCCTTCCAACAAACACTCTAGTTTTAGCTAGGATTTTACACTTGCAACTCACTTGAAAAATCCCCTCTTGGAACCATCATATGGCCGAAAATTAGAGGGCCTTTTGTTGAGTTCTTGCACTTAAAATGTGAACTTGAAAAAGCCTACTAGATCAACCATACATGACCCGATTTTTAGAGAGTCTTACACTTGATTTTTCCAAATGAAAAACCTTCTTGGATGATCATCTTATGGCCGAAATTTTCAGCCATTTCTACTAGTATTCTCAAGTTCATCTTCTAAGTCTTTTGTCATACAAAAGTTATTAAAGCAAGAGAGAGAGACATGGCCACCCATCTTGCCCAATGAAGACCCATGCAAATGCATGTATGCTTATTGGACCATATTCTTACCCAATCAAGTTTCATCTAATTATGACAACTTGCATGCCTTCTTATTGGACAAAAAGGTTTGGGAAGAACACCATGGGGGGGGGGGGGGGTGGCGGCCTAGTCTTTTTATAAAAAAAAAACAATTTTCTTTTATAAAATAATACAAGTCTTACATATGTATTTTATAACTTTTATAAAATATAACATCATATGTTATAAGACTTATGCTATTTTTATTATGTTATTTAACCCATTAAATAACAAAATAAAATATTCTCTCAAAATAAATTATCCATATAATTTATTAGTTTGTCAAGTGCAATTATTTAGAAAACCAATTTCTAAATACTCTAAGTGTTTAATATTTATTTGTTTGATCATATCACAAATAAATAATATAAGTGTTTGTCTAGCTTGTATTTGGGTATGACTCGACTTGGATCATAACGTACTAGCCACATCAATTTAATATGTGTCTTGGGCATACAGAGTCTAACAATTTTCGACCACCGATGTCTAAAAGCTGAGTTTCAAAATCTAAGTATGTTGAACATGTTTCTGAAACTGAACAAGTTCATTAATTTGAAACTTGAAAATTTTAGTGAAAAATCCAAAAATAGTTTGTGAAAATCTACAAGGTCATTAATTTGGACTTGGGTGATTATTTGAGAGGGTTTTGGATACTAAAACTGTTATATTTGATGCATAAAGTCAAGTTACGATCTTGAACTAAATATGTCAAATATATAGTTGTTTGATAGGGGGAGAGAGCCAAGTTATTCCTGGAAAATCACATATTGTTAAATTTGAGCCAGGTTATTGATTCTTAATATATGTGATTAAGGGCCATGAAATCGTTCTTGGGAAATCCTAAATAGTTTTTAAAATTGTTCTCAAGCAAAACTCTTTAAATGTGGCTTACACACCCAAATGGAATAGGTAGAGAAGAAGTTTTGTGGCTTATCTTGAGTGTCGGGAATCCAAGATCTTTATTTAATTTTGGTTTTATTTTATTTACAATCCTATTCGTCATGATTTATTTAGAACAACTTGTTAAGAAAAAAATATTTATTTGGGCATAACATGCCTTTTTAAAATTCTATTTATTTATTTATTTATATACAAGTTCACATACCTCACGGGAGATCACTCAACACTCGGCTGAAGGTGTATTTTTGTGAAAACGATCGATTCCGGCATGGAACTTACTTCTACCATATGCTTTTCAAGCGATCAAACCTCCTACTTTTTAACTATAAACCTTCGTAAATATCAAGAGGACTTTGGAAAGGGTTAGGTTTGGGCTAACGGTAGGTGGTTTTTGGGTTAGTAGTTAGTGAAATGGTGAAAAGCGTAAAAAGCGTCGGTTGTCGTAAAACTTTTTTGTTTTTGTGACATTTATTCAAACTAAGCATATTCAAACAAGATTTTTGAGGAACTTGTTTGGTTATTGTAAAATTCTCTATTTTTTTTTCATGTCACAAGATAACCGAGCTTTTTATTAAAACAAATGGGTTTGAAAGGAAAAAGGTTTTGGTGGGTGATGTATTGTAAAATACATCTTTATTCGCGTCCGTTTTAGTCGTTAAATAATCGTTTTTATTCCATTTTAGAGTAGAATGTATATACTATTGATTTATTTGTGTTTTCCAGGTCTATATAGCCAAAAGATGCAGAAACGAGTTAAAATCTGGAAAGGTGAAGAGTTGGATCGGAAAGCGGAAGCTCGGGAGTTGAAACGGATCGAAAAATGGATGTTGGAGTTTCCAGGCGGGCCGCGTAAAATTAAGTTAATCCTTACACGCCCCGCCTCAACTTAAAACATGATTTTTGGAACTTGGCATTCATACCGGCCGCGTAAGCTTGTGCTTATTTGCTACGCGGGCCGCGAGAAAGTGAAGATCGCAGCCGACCTTGTTTCAGCAACGGCTAGTAGGGTTTGAACACTTATATAATCATCATGATCGTTCACAGCCGTATACATCTTATGAATTGGGAGTTCTAGGAGCGTTGGAGAAGCTGATTGAAGGTTTTGGAGCATTCAGGAAGGAAGGAATCATTCGGGTAACATTCGGGAGCGCTCGGCATTAAAGAATCGGGTTTATTCTTCCCGTTTTCATTCCTGTTTCGTTTGATCTTGTTTGTTCAATGATGAATTCATAATTGATATGGATTTTTATTATGTTTCTGATTATGTTTTCCGGCTAAATCTTTCATAACTACCCATGCATGATGATTGTTTAAACAAAGATTGGATTTTTATTCGTTATTAATGTGATTATGGGTTATCTTGAAAAGTAAACGATTATGGAATTTTGATTTGGTGTATATGCATGCTTGATATTGTTTGATTGCTGTTTATCGCTTCATGTAATCCTTGGTGACGGTCTATATCACATAATAGGGTTGTGTTAGGGTTCTAGATTTAGGTGAGTGTCTATATCACGTAATAAATCTTTAATCCTTTAAGGCGGAAATCTAGTAAGTAACCTTAGAAGTAATATTCGGTAATTTTATAAAATCAAGTGTTCTACTTATCTTGTCGCTGTAAGGCTCGAGGTTGTTAATAGGTCTTGGTTTGGTATATAGCTAGGTTTAGGTTTTGTAAGAAATCGGTCTAGTTCCTTAACCATTCTCTTGTCTATTAAACCAAGTTGAAACCCATAGTTGTCTTAGACTTTCGCGCTGTAAGGTAGATTGTCACATTAAGGCACTTTTCAAGACGTTAGAGGACTGTAAGGAAGTCTAACAACCGGTATTCGTAACAGCCTAGGTAGTGCCATAAGTTTCACCTCGAGAAGGGTTGAGGGGCTTAGTTGGTGGCTTAATAGGTTTAGTATCTTAAGATCCCGGTTCCATATCACATTAGTTTCGAAACAAAATCCATTCCAAGTTAAACATGAGTCTAGCCTAGGTAGTCTTCATCGTCACTGGTTTTAGTTCTCGTCCAAGTTCGTGTTTCGTTAATTTAGTTTAATATTTAATTGCAAATTTAGGATTTTTTTTAGAACCCCCCCCCCCCAATCAAATAAACATTTAGTAAGTTGTGTCAGTCTTAGTTTAGATAGAGTCGTAGCGTAATTTAATTGAGTCTCGTGGGTTCGATATCCGGACTTACTTAACTTTACTAGAGTCGATCGGTTCGCTTGCCGGTTAGTAGTTTAGTCGAGTTTAGAGAGTCTAGAGTATTACTTTGAGTCTAGATTTAGGTTAATTTTAGTTGTTTTTATTAAACTACTTTTAGCACATCAAGTTTTTGGCGTCGTTGCCGGGGACTCTTTGGCGATTGCGTTAATTACTTTGTTTGGACTTACTTGACATATTACGTGCTATTTGTTTGTTCGTTGAGTCGTAGGAGTCTAATTATATAAAAAATATATTTGTTTATTGTCTTTTCTATTTTATCGAGTCCTTATTAGAGTCTTCTTACTTGTTTGTTTTCGGTTTTGCAGTGGATGCCCCATACGCGCTCGCATGGACCGCTGCCGCTTCCGCTTACAGTCAAGTCGTCCGCTTCATCCGTTGCACCCGAGGTAAGTTCTTCTAGCTCTTCCTCTTCACCACCACATCCCGACTTCACTCAGAAGTCATCACCCCACGTTTCCCCACCACCCACCCGTTCTCGTACACCTAGTCCTTCACCCGCTACTCAAATGGCGAACCGCACCGTTTACGAGCAGGCTACCACTGGTTTCACTGGCGCTAATTCACCCATCACCCTTCCAAACATCGCAAATGATAGGTCCTGGTAGATTCCATCCTACATCATGACGGCCATCACCAATTCTTGCCAATTCCACGGCCGTGATGATGAGGATGCTCCCGCTCACATAAATCGCATCACTCGCCTTTGCAGCACCTTCTCCATTGAGGGTGTTAATCTAGAGACCAGGTACCTTCAGGTTTTCCCATTTTCTCTTGCTGGACGCGCAGTCGTCTGGTTCGATTCTCAGCCCGCAGGCACTTTCACCACTTGGGCAGGTCTTCGCGATGCCTTCTTAGCCAAGTACTTTCCCCCCAGCCAAGGTATCCCGCCTTCATGATCAGATTCACTCTTTCCGCATGGAGCCTGATGAGCCTTACCACTTGGCCTGGGAGCGTTTTCAGACCTTGCTCTCTCGTTGTTCGCAGCATGGTCTGTCTGATTGGGCTCTAGTTGAAAAGTTCTATAATGGTCTTACTCCTGAAATTAAAGCTTGTTTCGATACTTCAGCTGGAGGGCAACTTATGGGTAAAAAGACTGTGAATGAGTGTAATGATTTGTTTGAGAGTTTTGCCCATTCTGATATGGATTATAGCACTACCAGCAGGACTTCTATTCCTGTGCGTACCTCCTCGGCCGGTCGAGGGGTAAACCAAGTTAGCTTGGATCCATCGGTAGCTGCTGTTTTAGAGGGCATGAAACAAGATTTGAATGAGATTAAGAAGAAAGTTGATAGGTGTGAGGTTTGTAGAGGAGGTCACGATACGATAGATTGTCCTACCCTTACTCTAGAGCAGGTAGAGTTCATAACCAATAGGGGTCCCACGAATCCGTTTACTAATTCTAATTATAACTCCAATTGGCGCAGTGGTGGCAATAATAGTGGATTTC
>JARYGA010027696.1:0-43937 GCA_030545235.1 Helianthus tuberosus | reverse complement strand
TTAAAATTTCATCGTTAGAAGCTAAAACAGGAGCAGATTCCTGAACACTGCGGGTAGGGATAATATCCTGAGGTCGTGAAGAGGCTGGCATCCTTGGAGGAGGTGGTGGAAGCACCGAACCGGTAGTAGCAGAAGTCACAGCAGACACAGTGGAGGAGCTCATGTTTGATCTTGAGGCCATTATGGACAACGTGGCAAAAAGTTTTGAAAATAGAAAGCCGATTAGCGATTTCACAAAAATTTTTAGTAAAGAGAGCACCACTTGCCCCACGGTGGGTGCCAAATTGTTTTGGTCAAAAATTACCGAAGCAATTAAGTGATCAAATTAGTAAAGTGAGGTAGTGTGCTAGAAAGTGTATTGAAAATATGCTTGTTAAGTTATTTAGAAAATCAGTATTCAGGATACGGCTCAGGATATTGAGCTGTATCTATGATCAAACTATGAGCAAAAGTAAAGTAAACGACACGAGATGTACGAGGAAAGCCCTTGATCAATCTAGATCGCCGGCATAAAACCTCGGGAGCTGACAATCGCAGCTGCCTTGTTCTTCTTATTACTTCAAACGTCAGGATACAGTGCAGGATATAGACCAGATCGCTAAGTGTTACAATGCCTTCGTATGAAAGTGAGAATTGCTTGAGAGCGAGTGTTAGAGTGTAGCGAGTGTGAATGTGATGTCCTATTCGATCTGGTATACCCACCTATTTATAGTTACAAAATAGAAACTAAAATTCCTATAAATATGGGATACTCCCGAATATTCCATAAGTAGCCGTTTGGAACCAAAGAAAGCGGGCTTAACGTCTCTCCTTGAACAACTTGGACCGAGTCTTCCACGGAATGAGTCTTCGTGAACGTTGATAGCTTCTAACCCACGTACCTGCACATAATCCGTTAGTAATCCTGAGGATACCATTCAGGATATTACCAATATCCTGAATCAGCATCTCGGATGTAAACAGATACTATATAACCAAGATATAAATCAAGATATTTTCCAGGATATGGGCTCAGAATTTCACCCATAACAGTCCTTATCCTGCTTATTTTTACATCGATACCCGTGTCCTTATCGATAGGGCTTGGAACGTCTTATGCACTTGTATGAAGACGCCTGCGGGCTTAACAAGATGTTGGAGATCAAGCTGGAGAAAGCTGAAGCCACCATAGCTGATCAAGGAACCATTGCGGCTGCCAAATCCCAGCATTACGAAGACAAATACAAGGCAATGATCCAGGAACACCAACCTACCCTCCATAAAGCCAACGAGGATGCCCAAGCCAAACTAGATGCCGCCCTTCTCCAATACCAGCAGAATATGAGTTTATATCGGGATAGCCTCAAAGCATCCGTGGCCGTCTCTCTTCTCCAAGCCAGGATAAGGATGGCTTATGAGGCCAGGGATTTGGGTTTCGAATGCCCCTCCTGGAACATAAAGACTTGGGAAGCGAAACTAAAGGATCTCGAAGGTCATCCCGTTGCTCATCCTGCAAAGCACGCTAGTGAAGAGCCTTCTAAGGCGGCAAAGGAAGTGGCCAATGCTGATGATGGTGATGCCGAGAAGAATCCTGAGGCCGATGCTGATGCAGATGCTGGGAAGGAGGTTGTTGATCAAGAAGGTGCCGCTTCTTAAGCGGCGAAGTGGGCGATGATGGATATACGTGCCAAGGCCGGAGCCCACTTTTAAATTTCGTGGTTGTGGTTGTGTAAACAATTTACTTTTCCTGTCTTCGAACAATTTATATTTCCTGCATTAGAACAATATGATGACCAAAGGTGGATGGGTCCTAGGTTTTAGGATGAAGCCCTTGGTCATCGATTAGTATAACCTGTTTTGAATGTGGTAACGGTTGTAGGTGGACAGGTCCTGTTTTGAGATAGATCCTCCAACCGTTGCACAAGTATGGTAGAAACTAATTGTGCTTTTGGTGGATGGGCCTCGGTTTGAGGTGAATCCAAAAGCATAACTTTCGAGATGTTAATAATATAACTATCTCTTAACTTATTTGTTATTGCCTTGCATTACTTAATGTACCTTTTAACTTTTCAAAAATTTTGTATTGTTATCTTATGAAAATATCCTGATCAATATGCTCAGCGATATATTATAAAAACTTTTTATTGGAGAGGACTTCCAAACATTCGTTCAACTTTGTAGAAAGTGCTTTAAAGAGTGAAAAACAATCTATCTTTCCAAAACCTGTTTTGATAATACTTAAATGATCGAAGTTTCAAACTAGTATTAGTTTCCAATATCTTAATCAAATATCCTGAAAAGTATTTAAAAACATATTTTGATAATATATCAGGATATTTAACCTTTTACCAAACATAGTATTATCAAAAATTTAAATGTTGTTTATAAAGGAAAGATCATACCAGGAATAGGGTATAACCCTATCATCAAACCTCAATCCCTTTGCAACTTTTCCTATGAAGATGTCCCCTGTCTGAGACACTTTGTGCATTAGTTCCGAGCCTTATCCTTTGAGCTTTACATTATTGCTTTAGTGGGAATGTCCCCTGTGTACAATGTCTTCAAATACTTAGAAATCTTCTGGATATCAGTTTCCATTGTATAGGCAATTTTTCATGTCACAGGGATAAAACCCAAAAATGTTTTGGAAATAAATTCCTCGTATCCTGGGGAAAATCCCAAATTTTCGTGCGCTACAGGCGGGGGTGTATAAACTCCAAGACTTAGAAAGGTGAAAACCTTTAAACCTTAGAGAGTATGAAAATACCCTTTCGTGAGAGAGGGTGATCAATCCTCATATACCTTTAGGATTCAGGATATAGCCAACAGTAACGAAATTGTCAGCCACTTTTACATGGACTGGTCCCGCCACCTTGAACTATCCCTGAATAACTTGCGCTCCAGGCGGAGTGTTTAAACCCAATTCGGAAGAAAGGTGAATACCTTTAAACCTGTGAAGGGATCAGGATCCCTTGTACGTGAGAGAGGGGGCCAATCCTCTAATCTTCTGAAGTATCCTGAGTGAGCATTCTGGAGCTATATCCCGAAGCATATACTACAAAACATCCTTACACTAAGGTGGGTGTTAGCTTGGCTAACACCCCTCCGATGCTTAAGTTAGTATTGGGTTTCAAAGAATAAATTAAACCAAACATATTTAAAAAAGATAGAATTCATACCATCTGGAGTTAGAAATTAAATTCTAAACTCATTTGAAATAAAGCTTAAGGTGTATAGCATTCCAAGATCTCGGTAGCATATCCCCTTTCATATTCTTGAGTCTATATGCTCATTTCCCTGCTTCTGATTCAACTTCATATGGTCCTTCCCATTTTGGAGCTAGCTTGCCATCGGCAGGATTAGTGGTATTCTGAAAAGCCTTTCTTAACACCCAATCTCCAACCTTAAATCTTTTGGTCCTAATATTCTTGTTATATACTCTGGATATTCTTTGTTGATATGCTGCCATCCTTAGCCTTGCTGCATCTCTCTTTTCATCTATAGTATCCAAATCCTGACTCAAGGCTTCAGGATTCTGTTCAGGATCACTTACGGTAGATCTTGCAGTAGGTATTGCCATTTCCGTTGGAATCATTGCTTCTGCTCCAAATACCAAGGAAAATGGGGTTTGGCCTGTTGCGTTCTTTACCGTTGTCCTATCAGCCCACAAAACAAAGGGTAATTCTTCTGCCCATCTTCCTTTTTTGGTTCCAAGCCTCTTCTTTAAGTTATTGACAATTATCTTGTTTGAGGATTCTGCTTGTCCATTCGCTTGAGGATGTACTGGAGTAGATGTTATCATTTTGATTCCCCAACTCTTGCAAAAGTCAGTAGTTCTTTTGCTTATAAACTGAGAACCATTGTCACAGATTATCTCGGCTGGTACTCCGAATCTGGTCAGGTTATTTCTCTTTATGAAGGATACTACTTCTTGATCTCTAACTTGAACAAATGCTTCTGCTTCAACCCACTTGGAGAAATAATCCGTCATTGCCAACATGAAAACTTTTCCTCCTGGAGCCTTTGGAAGCTTTCCCACTATATCCATACCCCACTTCATAAACGGCCAAGGGGAAACAATAGGATACAGTGGTTCAGCAGGTTGATGTAATATGTTACTATGTCTTTGACATGCGTCACATCTTCGAGCATATTCTGCGGCATCTTTTCTCATTGTTGGCCAATAATATCCTGTCCTTAATATTTTTGAGAATAATGACCTACCCCCAGTATGGTTACCACAATCCCCTTCATGTATATCCTGAAGTACTTCTTTGGCTTCAGGATCCTCCAAGCACCTCAAATACGGTCCTGCAAGAGATTTCTTGTATAAAACATTATTTATAATAGTAAATCGTGATACCTTCATCCTAAATGCCTTAGGATTTTCATTTCCGGGGATGCGTCCTTCTTTGAGATATCTCACGATTGGAGCCGTCCAGGACTTAGGATCCTCTTCAGGATATGCTGCTCCAGGATCCTGAATACCCGCTACTTCTTTATCCTGAGGATTCGTTGCAGGATACAAGACATGTAATGTTGGTATTTGGGTTCCTTCTGGTATCCTGATCGATGATCCCAGATTTGCTAAGGCATCTGCTTCAGCATTATCCTCCCTTGGTACCTGTTCAAGTGTAAAAACATCAAAATATCCGGCTAATTTTTTGAGAATATCGAGGTATTCGATTAATTTCTCACCCTTAACTGCATAGGATCCATTAAAATGGTTAGTAATTAACAAGGAGTCAACATATACTTGCAAATTCTTGATACTCATATCCTTAGCCAATTCTAATCCTGCAATTAAAGCTTCATATTCTGCCTCATTATTAGTAGCAGGAAATTCACACGTAATAGCCTGGGGTAATATGTCCCCCTGTGGCGATTTTAGTAGTATACCTAAACCTACACCTCTTATATTGGATGCACCATCAGTATATAATGTCCAGGATCCTGAAGATTCTCCTAACTGTTGAACTTCTAGGTCTACCTCGTCCTGAATATCACTACTGAAATCAGCCACAAAGTCAGCTAAAGCCTGAGACTTTATGGCATTTCTAGGTTCATATACTAAATCATAAGCACTAAACTTTACTGACCACTTGGCCATCCTGCCTGACATCTCTGGTTTCCTAAGCACATTTTTGACAGGATAATTCGTTTTAACATGGATCCTATGTGTCTCAAAATAATGTCTAAGCTTTGTCGATGCCATGACTAGAGCTAATACCATTTTTTTCTAAATGAGAATACCTAGTTTCAGCATCTAACAAACTTTTACTAACGTAATAAACATGATATTGCTGACCTTCATGGTCTTTTACAAGAACAGCACTTACAGCATTCCCTGATACAGCGAGGTATAGGGATAGTGGTTCACCATTTTCAGGCTTCATCAATAGAGGTGCAGTTGAGAGATATCGCTTCAAATCCTGCAAGGCTGCTTCATGCTTTATTCCCCATTCAAATTTCCTATTCTTCTTGAGGATATCATAGAATTCCTTGCATTTTTCTGAGGATCTTGAAATAAATCTATTCAAAGCTGCTACTCGGCCTGTTAACCTTTGTACGTCCTTCATATTTGAGGGTGATTTTATATCCAGGATAGCTTTGATCTGCTCTGGGCTCGCTTTTATCCCCCTTTTTGTCACCATATATCCTAGAAACTTTCCTGCCCCCACTCCGAAATGGCACTTAGCAGGATTCAGCTTCATGTTGTATTGATCCAGGATATCAAATGCTCCCTTGATATCCTGGTGGTGATCCTCAGCTTTTTTAGATTTTACCACCATATCGTCAATATATACCTCCATGGTGTCCCCCAACTTATCTTTGAACATCATGTTTACCAATCTCTGGTACGTTGCACCTGCATTTTTCAAACCGAAAGGCATAGCAGTATAGCAATATATACCTGTTGGTGTCATGAAAGCAGTATCCTCCTGATCCGAAGGCTCCATTTGAATCTGCTGAAATCATGAGGATGCGTCCATGAATGTTAACATTTCATGTCCAGCAGTAGCATCTACCATTACATCGATATGAGGGAGAGGAAATGGATCTTTAGGATAAGCCTTGTTCAAGTCCGTGTAGTCTACACAGACTCTCCATTTCCCGTTTTTTCTTCTGTACCACAACTACGTTTGCTAGTCATCTTGGAAACTTGACTTCTCTGATCATCATGGACTTCAACAATCTTTCAACTTCCTCTTGGATAATCTTATTCCGCTCAGGAGCAAATTTTCTTCTTTTTTGCTGAACAGGCTTGAATGATTTGTCAATTCCAAGCTTGTGAGTGATAATGTCTTTGGATATGCCTGTCATATCCTCATGCTTCCATGCAAACGTTGACATCCTGCATTTCAAAAAGTTAGTTAATTTCACTTCAATATCCTGAGGGATATTGGTTCCTACGAGCACCGAGATATCAGGATTATCCTGATCCAGGATAATTTTCTTCACATCCTGCTCCGAAGCTTCCAAGGTATCCCGGGCTCGCATCTTTAATTGCTATGCTTGATTAGGCTTGGTTGAAGATTTCATCGAAGATGAGTAGCATTCTTTCGCTTCCTGCTGATCACTTTCAACCTTGACAACTCCCCAAGGGGTAGGGATCTTGATGCATTGGTGATATGTTAATGGCACAGCCTTCATATCGTGAATCCATGGTCTCGCTAGTATGATGTTATAGCAGGATAAGGAGTCCATCACACAGAAACGTTTTATCGAGTTGACCCCTTCAACATATACCGGTAACTTTATCTCCCCTACGGTATTCCTAGCCTCTCCACTGAAACCAACGAGCACAGTGGACTTCGAAGTAATGTCCATCGGAGATACATTCATCCTCTTTAATGTTTCCAGCTGAATTATATTGACAGAACTACCGTTGTCTACTAGTATCCTGCGTACAAAATGGTTAGCCACATATAATGTTATTACCAAAGCATCATGGTGAGGATCCTGAACAATATCTCTGTCATCACTATCGAAAGTGATCACTTTATCAGTTGTGAGGGTAGTCATCCTGACCGGTCTGTCTCCCCTCTCACTCTTAGCTTCCTTTGCATGTCTCTTGGCCGCCGAATACGAAGTTCCACAAATATCGGATCCTCCTGAAATAAAGTTAATTATCTTGGCATCTGCTGGGGGTGATGCTGCTCGTTCAGGATCCTTCTCGGGATCCTGAGCTTTATTCTTCTTTATTCCCAGCAAGTCTTTCAGATACCCTTTGCTTAACAGGTAACTTATTTCTTTCCTTAAAGCAATGCAATCCTCGGTCATATGTCCGAAGTCTTCGTGGAAGGCACACCATTTGGATTTATCCTTCCAATCAGCTTTCTGCTGGTTCTTTCGAGGCCACCTAGCTTTGTCCCCTAAACCCTGCATAGCATACATTAACTCAGGTATATTAACAGAAAAGCAGTATTCAGATAAGTCAGGATATTCTTCAGGATCCTCGTCTTCAACAACATTCACTTTCTTGTTATCATTTCTGCCATATGGCTTGGAGCGATATGGCTTATATGAGGTTTCTGATTTCCTGTTAGTTGATTCATAGGTTGAGGTAGAATTCATCCTCTCCTGCATCTTCTTGTCATCTTCCAGACGGATATATCTCAAAGCCCTGTTACGAGCTTCGTCAAGATTCCTGCAGGGATTCATTACAAGATCCTGATAAAACTGAGAATCCTTTTGTAACCCCATCTTAAAAGCTTGCACAGCTGTTGCAACATCAAGATGTGGGATATCCAAGGATTCTCGACTGAATTTGTTCACATAATCCCTCAAGGATTCCTGAGGCCCTTGAGTTATCCTGTAAAGATCACTGGTTAGTTTCTCAAAACTCCGACTACAAGAAAATTGACTGTTAAATAAATTAACCAAATGAGCAAACGAAGTAATTGAGTGAGGAGGGACGTTTAACAGCCATTTTAAGGCTGATCCTGTCAGGGTAGAACCAAATCCCTTGCATAAGCATGCTTCCTTGAGATCTGGAGGGATAGGATTTATTTCCATCCGTTACCTATACTGGGCAATATGCTCCTCAGGATCCGTAGTCCCGTCATACAGTTTCATGTTGGGAGTCTGGAATCTTTTTGGGATTTCTGCATCACAGATAGGATACGCAAAGCGGGATATCCTGTGGTTGTCTTGGGATACTTCCGGAATTGGCTGGACCACTCCAGGTACGCTGGATATCATGTCCTTCAATTTCTGGAGCTCCCTGGTAAATGTTGACGTCATAGCTGCATCCTGCAAAGAGCCATTGTTGTTAGCAGCAAGAATATTATTATTTGACACATTACCGGTCTGAGGATTTTGGCCATATCCTTAAGCATATTCTGAACTCCTCACAGTCGACATCCTGACTGAGGAGGGTATCTCAGGAGTACGATTCTGAGAATGGCCTGGGACGATATTCCCCCTGTTATCCTCAGTGTAAAATGCGGAACTGAAATTCAAAGCCCTGGGCTGTATAGGAGTGACAGTTTCTTCAGCGGGTCTGCTCGAGCTAGCTTTTAAGAGTTGTATTTCTCTTAACAGCATTTGGTTAGTCTCCTGTTGCTGCCTCATTTGTTCCTGCACACTTCCAAATAAAGTCAGAATTTCATCATTAGAGGCTAAAACGGGAGCAGATCCCTGGACACTCCGAGTAGGGATAACATCTTGAGATTGTGAAGAAAACGGCATCCTTGGAGGAGGTGGTGGAAGCACCGAACCAGTAGTAGCAGAGGTTGCAGCAGACATAGTGGAGGAGCTCATGTTTAATCTTGAGGCCATTGTAAACAATGTGGCAAAAAGTTTTGAAAATAGAAAACCGATTAACGATTTTACAAAGATTTTTAGTAAAAGTAGCACCACTTGCCCCACGGTGGGCGCCAAATTGTTTTGGTAAAAAATTACCGAAGCAATTAAGTGATCAAATTAGTTAAGTGAGGTAGTGTGCTAGAAATATGTGTGAAAAATGTGTTAACCAAATTAGATATGAAAACAGTTTCAGGATACGGCTCAGGATATAGAGTTGTATCTATGATCAAACAATGAGCAAAAAAGGTAAAGGGTGACACCGGATATACGAGGAAAGCCCTTGATCAATCTAGATCGCCGGCATAAAACCTCGGGAGCTGACAATCGCAGCTGCCTTGTTCTTCTATTGCTTCAAATATCAGGATACAGTGCAGGATGTGGTGCGGATCGACTATGTGTTACAATGTGATTCGAATTCAAGTGTTGTGTGTAGTGTTTGCGATAAGCTAGAGAGAAAGTGTTTGAAAATGTGTAAGTTGAGTGCCTTAATCTGATCCGCCCCCATCTATTTATAGTAAAACAAATGTAACTAACTATCCTACATAACCGGGATCCAACGAATATTCCTTAGTTGAACGTTGGAGACCTGGTCTTTCGGGCTCAACGTCTTTCCTTTAACAAATACGCCCGAGTCTTGAGGAGATGGAGTCCACTTGACCGTTGGCAAGTCCCAGTCTTTAACCTGCACGTGATTAATTCGATACACCTCAGGATATCTCCCAGGATGTTAGCAATATCCCCGTCCAGTATCCTGATCATAGATAAACAATTAAAAGCAGGATATTAGTCAGCATGCATACTCAGAAAATGGCCCATAACAGTAGTCTTTCAACTTCCTCTTGGATGATCATATTCCGCTCCGGAGCAAATTTCCTTCTCTTTTGTTGGACAGGCTGGAATGACATGTCAATACCGAGCTTATGTGTTTTAATATCCTTGGAAATACCTGTCATATCCTCGTGCTTCCACATGAATGTTGACATCCTGCATTTCAAAAAATTAGTTAATTGATCTTCAATATCCTGAGGGATATTGGTTCCCACGTGCACTGAGATATCCGGATTATTCTGATCCAGGATCACTTTCTTTACATCATGTTCTGAAGCCTCCATGATATCTTGGCCTTAAATATTTAATTGCTATGCTGCACTTGGCTTTGTTGAGGATTTCATCGAAGAAGAATAACACTCCTTTGCTTCCTGTTGATCACTTTCCACCTTGACAACTCCCCAAGGAGTAGGGATCTTGATGCATTGATGGTAGGTTGATGGGACAACTTTCATATCATGGATCCAAGGCCTACCTAGTATAATATTATAGCAGGATAAAGAGTCCATGACACAAAAGCGCTGCATTGAGTTGACCCCTTGAATATACACAGGCAACTTTATCTCCCCTACGGTATTCATAGCTTCTCCACTGAAACAAACAAGCACAGTGGACTTCTAAGTAATGTCCATCGGAGATACATTCATCATCTTCAATGTTTCCAGCTGAATTACGTTGATTGAGCTGCCATTATCCACTAATATCCTGCGTACAAAATGGTTAGCAACATATAACGTTATCACTAAGGCATCAAGATGGGGATCCTGGACAGTATCCCTGTCATCATTATCGAACGTGATGACTTTGTCAGTTGTGAGGGTTGACATCCTTGTCGGCTTATCTCCCCTTTCTGCTTTAGCTTCCTTCGCGTGTCTCTTTGCCACAGAATATGATGTGCCGCATATGTCGGATCCTCCTGAAATAAAGTTAATTATTTTTGCATCCGCAGGAGGCGATGCTGCCCGTTTAGGATCCTTCTCAGGATCCTGACCTTTATTCTTCTTTCTTCCCAAGAGGTCCTTCAGATATCCCTTACTCAAGAGATAGCTTATTTCCTTTCTCAAAGCGATACAATCTTCAATAACATGCCCGAAATCATCATGGAAGGCACACCACTTGGACTTGTCCTTCCAATCAGCCTTTTGTTGATTCTTTCAGGGACACCTTGCTTTGTCTCCTAAACCCTGCATAACATACATCAGTTCAGGTATGTTAACAGAAAAACAATATTCAGACAACTCACGATACTCCTCAGGATCCTCGTCTTCAACAGCGTTCACTTTTTTGCCATCATTTCTACCATACGGTTTGGAACAGTATGGTTTATACGAGGATTCTGATTTCCTGTTGGTTGACTCATAGGTTGTGGATAAATTCATCCTCTCTTGCATCTGTTTATCATCCTCCAGGCGAATGTATCCCAAAGCCCAGTTACGAGCTTCGTCCAGATTCCTGCAGGGATTCATTACAAGATCCTGGTAAAATTGAGAATCTTTCTGCAACCCCATCTTGAACGCTTGCACGACCGTTGCAACATCAAGATGTGGGATATCCAAGGATTCCCGACTAAACTTGTTCACATAATCCCTCAAGGATTCCTGAGGTCCTTGAGTTATCCTGTAAAGGTCACTGGTTAATTTCTCAAAACTCCGACTGCAAGAAAATTGACTATTGAATAAATTAACTAAATGAGCAAAAGAAGTAATCGAGTGAGGAGGAACGTTTAACAGCCATTTTAAGGCTGATCCTGTTAAGGTAGAACCGAAACCTTTGCACAAGCATGCTTCTTTGAGGTCTGGAGGGATAGGGTTGATTTCCATCCTTTCCCTATACTGGGCAATATGCTCCTCATGATCCGTAGTTCCGTCATAGAGCTTCATGTTGGGAGTTTGAAATCTCTTTGGGATTTCAGCATCACAAATAGGATATGCAAACTGGGATATCCTGTGGCTGTCCTGGGATACTTCAGGAATTGGCTGAACCACCCCAGATACACTGGATATCATGTCCTTCAGTTTTTGAAGCTTCCTGGAAAATGTTGATGTCATACCTGCATCCTGCAAAGATCCAACACCATTAGTAGCAAGAGTATTATTATTATTAGATACATTACCAGCTTGGGGGTTCTGGCCATATCCCGAGCTCCTCACAGTTGATACTCTTACTGAAGAAGGTATCTCAGGAGTATGATTCTGGGAATGGCTAGGCACAATATTCCCCCGGTTATCCTCAGTATAGACTGCAGAACTGAAGTTCAAAGCCCTGGGTTGCAAGGGAGTGACAGTATCTTCAGCATGCCGACTCGGACCAGACTTCAAGAGTTGTATCTCTCTCATCAGCATCTGGTTGGTCTCCTGCTGCTGCCTCGTCTGTTCCTGTACACTACCAAACAAATTTAAAATCTCTTCATTAGAAGCTAAAACAGGACCGGATCCCTGGACATTGCGAGCAGGGATAACATCCCGAGCCACATGATTTTCAGTTCCTTGCGAAGAGGCTTGCATTCTCAGAGGAGGTGGTGGAAGCACCGAACCAATTGTTGCAGAGGTTGTAGCAGACATGGTGGAAGAGCTCATGTTTAATCTTGAGGCCATTGAAAATAGTGTGGCAAAAAGTTTCAAAAATAGAAAACCAAGTAACGATTTTGCAAAAGCTTTTAGTAGAAATAGCACCACTTGCCCCACGGTGGTAACGTCACCTTCAAAAGAGGGGCCTACCATAATATGCATTAATAACTTAATTAATTATCTTTCAATAATCCGACCCTTTAGGATTGTATCCTTGCTGACTCAAACTACTGGGTTGAGGGTAACGTCGCCTTCAAAAGAGGGGCCTACTACAATAACTAAGATAATTTCTTAAAAAGTGCAAAAGTGCGGAAATAATCAAAGGTTACACTATACACGAGTCGGAGCCAAGTGATTCATCTTGTCTATCTGTTTTTTCTTTTATTATTATTTTCAGCATTTTAGTTAGTTTTTATTTTTCTAGTTTAAAACCTTTTTCTAAACTTTTGATTTGATTAGACGTTGAGGATAAACCGGTACTAAAAGCTCTTGTGTCATTGGATGACCTCGGTATCTTGCCAACACTATACTACGCTCACGATGGGTGCAATTGCCCATATGTGTGTTTAGTGTTAGTAAATATCGTGTTTTATAAATTTAAAACTTGGCTAAAAAGTGTTAAAAAGGTCTTAACATATACTTTAAAAACTAATAACACTCACGCACATCAAGTTTTTGGCGCCGTTGCCGGGGACACAAGGATTTTAAGAAAGTTAGGAATCAACGGCCTAATCATTTTTCTTATTTTTCTAATTTTTTTTTAGGATTTTTTTGTAGTTTTTCAGCTTCTGCAGAGCTCAGCACGGGTCGTGCCTGGTCGGACACGGGCCGTGCCCAGCATTGTTACTGGCAGTTTTTATTTTCCGAGTTACAGAGAGCTGAGCACGGGGCCGTGTCGGTGCAACACGGGGCCGTGTCCAACTCCCAGTAACAGGGATCCGGAAAACAATCACTATATCTCCAACCACGGGTCGTGTTCACTGAACACAGGGCCGTGGAGAACCTTCTGACCAACGTTCTTTTCTATTTTTATTGCAGGACTTGGAACCCAGACGCCACATTTGAACTTCCTACGTAGTGCATGAACTCCAGTTCTAGTAGAGACAAAAAAGAACCTCTAGAAGAACCCGAACGCTTTCTCAGAAAAAGACTTAAAGCTAAAAACCAAGAGAAGGTTTTGGGGGACCCACCTCCAATGGCGGACCAACGTACCCTCATGGATTACCTACGACCCAGTGTAGGTAATCTCCGCGCCACTATCAATGCACCGAATGTCGAAGCCAATAACTTCGAACTTCGACCGCATTTGATACAAATGCTTCAAAACTCCGCAACCTTTCATGGGCTTGCGGAAGAGGATCCCCATATACATATTACTAATTTCTTAGAAATATGTGATACCTTTCGGATCAATGGAGCATCAAACGACGCCATCCGCCTTCGGATGTTTCCATTTTCACTAAACGACCGAGCTAAGGCTTGGCTTAATACCCTCCCAGTTGGCTCGGTAAACACCTGGGATGAACTAGCCCAAAAGTTTCTATATAAGTATTTCCCTCCTGCTAAAACGGCTAAATTAATGACTGAAATTAATACATATTCACAAGAAGATGGGGAATCCTTATATGAAACTTGGGAAAGGTTCAAGGAGCTACTAAGAAAGTGTCCTCATCATGGTCTTGTGGTATGGCAACAAGTATCCACTTTCTATAATGGGTTGTTGCCACACACAAGACAAACACTTGATTCTAGCTCCGGGGGACTTCTAGGTAATCGTCGCCCAAATGAAATATATAATCAAATTGAGGAAATTGCTCAAACCAATTTTCAGTGGCACACTCCCCGAGGCAATAAATCTATTGCCCTGGGAGCCCATAAGGTTGATGAAAGCACTTCTTTACAAGCTCAAATCGAGGCCCTTTCTTCAAAAATAAAAAAAAAATAGAAATGGCAAAAACGGCCTCGGTTATGGCTTATGAGGGGTGTGGTGGACCACATGAAAATTGGAGTTGTATGAAAGAAGTAGATGATCAAACGGGAAATGGTAAACTACATTGATAATAGACCTAGGCCGTCGGGTCCACCAACGGGTCCCTACAACCAAGGATGGCGTAACCACCCTAACCTTGGTTGGAGAGATCCCGGCAATAGTAGTAACCAACAAAATCAACGAACTAACTTTCAAGAACCATAAAACTTTTCTCAACAACAAGGTGGACAAGAAAGGCTTGAAGATACTGTATCTCTCCTCATCTCCGACACCGAAAAGAAAAACTCGGATCAATTTCAGCAATTGGAATCGAATTTTAGAAATCAACAAGCTAGCATTCAAAACATTGAAAAACAATTAAATCAAGTAGCTCAAAATTTCTCCAAGAGACCACAAGGCGCGTTACCAAGCAATACATAAACCAACCCAAAGGCACAAGTGCATCTCATCACATTGAGAAACCGAACCGTGGGTCCCGAGGAGGCTCCATTACATCCAACTGAAAGAAGCCAATCCAACCAAACCACGACTCCACCTGCGTCCCAATCAGAAAAGGCTTCTCCACCAAATCAAGAGCCCACCAAGACTCCTCCGGTTCCATACCCCGGACGGTTAATTCGTCAAAAGACCGATGAGCAATTCGCAAAGTTCAAAAATTTACTAAAACAATTGCATGTTAATATTCCTTTTATCGAGGACTTAACCCAAATGCCTAAATATGCAAAATTTATGAGGGACTTCCTCACTCACAAAAGTAAAATTGAATCATTACAATTAGTTAACTTAGGCGAAGAATGCTCCGCCTTAGTACTCAACAAACTCCCACAAAAGAAAATTGATCCTGGAAGCTTCACGATTCCTTGCTCGATTGGGGAATCCCCCATTCGTGATGCACTAGCCGATCTTGGGGCTAGCATTAACCTCATGCCCGCATCAATGTTCAAACGACTCGGCTTAGGAAAAACGAGCCCTACAAAGATGAGCATACAACTCGCCGACAGATCCGTCAAATTTCCACAAGGTGTCGCTGAAAATCTATTGGTCAAAGTCGACAGTTTCGTCTTCCCGGCCGACTTTGTCATACTAGATATGGAAGAAGACGCTGATGTCCCTCTCATCCTCGGGAGGCCATTTCTAGCCACCGCCCAAGCGGTGGTGGATATGAATGACGGAACACTAACATTAAAGTTTGGGGATGAGGAAGTGAAGTTTGGAGTTGGAAAGAGAGTAGAAGATGAAGACCCAGTCAACTACATGAAGGTCATAGACTCAAGCTTGGATGACGCTCTCCGACGGTGTAACATGGGATGCAAAACATCCCACTTGGGTGACATATGACCATGCTTTAGGTCTAGCCAAGGACCTTTATAAACGTGGCGCACCACGGAGGCATTCCGCGGAACTATCCTTAGTTTAGATTAATTTTTATGTTTTCTAGTTAGTTTTAATTTTCAGGAATAAAACACACTTAGGATGGCAAGGGAAACAAGGGAAACTTGAACCAGCACCCCATGCAGGAAAACAGGGCCATCCGAAGAAAACTTTCATTACAGCAGGTTCAGCACGGGCCGTGTCCGCCCAACACGGCCCCGTGCTGCACAGTCTGCAGAAAATGCCCAGTTCAGGTAAACTGGACACGGGCCGTGTTCACCCAACACACCCCCGTGTCCAGGCTTCTGTTTTCTTTTTCAATTTTGTTACTGGCACTTGAACACGGGGTCGTGCCCGGACAACACGGGGCCGTGTCCAGAGCCCAATAACACAAATTTTTCTTTTTCACACCTTTTTACACATTCAATCAACCTAAAAACTTATTTTTGGGACACATTGAGGACAATGTGTAATTTAAGTGTGGGGGGGGGGGATGCTAAAACCTTGAATTTTGCGAGTCTTAATAACAAGCCTTACACAAAACTCTCTTGGAACCGCTAATCACCCCAATTTTTTTCAAAAATTTTCATTTTTTTTTACTTGTCTAGGTTTAATTTGGGAATTTCAAAATTCTAAAAGGTTATATTTTTACAAATTTACAACCGATAGCGTCGAGATAAAAAGAACCAACATAAGAAAATTATGAAACGACATGACAAGCTTAGTTAAAATTTGATTATATATACTTGATCACATAAAAACCCATTCCAACAAAAGTGAGTTTTGAGCCTTTATTGAGCATACAAATACCAATCTTTAAATTAAATGCTCATTTTTCGTTTCTTGTGTGAATAGCCGCTTGGTTCTTACAACTCTAGAACTTGCCACGACGATACATTCCCGGTCCTTACCAACTTAAACCCGAGTAAGTAAATGATGGAGGCATTAGGATTAACCCTTTTTATTTCTACACCATTATTTTTCTTATTTTTACCACCTACCCAAAATCCCCCTAGTTAACCCCTTTGAGCCTAAACCTTTTCATTTCTTAACCCAAACCAAACACCCTTTCACCCACCAAAACCTTTTTATTTTTAACCCTTTGTTTTAGTGACAAGCTCGGTTTTTCGTATGACCAAAAAATATATATATTGATGATGAGGCAAAAGAAATAAACAAGCAATTTCATCAAAAATAACTTTGTTTGAATTATGGCTTCATCAAAATAAAAAATGCAAAAATAAAAAGTCTTACGAAAACCGATGCTTTTTACGCTTTTCGCCCTTTTCTACTAACCACTAACCCAACCACCTACCTTTAACCCAAGCCTAACCCTTCACCCAAAAGTCCTCTTGATATTTACAAAGGTATATAGTTAAAAAGGAGGAGGATTGATTGCTTGGCAATCCTATGGTAGGAGTAAGTTCCATGCCGCTCTCGAGTGATTCACTAAAATACATCTTCGGCCGAGTGTTGAGTGATCCCCCGTGAGGTATGTGAACTTGTATATAAGTAGAATTTTAAAGAGGCATGTTATGCCCTAATAAGTAATTTATCTTATGAAAAGTTCTAAATAAATCATGACGAATAGGATTGTAAATAAATAAAAATAAAACTTAATAAAGAATCTTGGAAATCCCGACACTCTATGACAAGCCCAAAAACCTTCTCTTCTACCCATTCCATTTGGGAGTGTAAAGCCACATTTGCTTGAGGACAAGCAAAGATTCAAGTGTGGGGGTATTTGATGTGTGCAAAACGCAACATATAAATTACATCAATTGTGGCATAAAACTAACCCTTTTTTAGTACTAATGTTGGAAAAAGTTGCTTTTGTCTTCCTTTTGTATTTTCAGGATTAAATGAGCTCAAATTAATAAAAGAAGCAAAAAAGGCAGCTAAATCTAACATAAATACAAGAAATGGAACAAACGTGACATGCCCGACCCCACGACAGCATCTTCCCAAGCAAAACAAGAGAACATAAGGCTGAACACGCCCCGTGCTCAATGAGCACGGGGGCGTGCCCAAGTGTCAGCATAAAAGACAAAGTTGTAGAAGCTTCCATCGCCCACCACGGGGCCGTGCTCAGCGGACACGGGGCCGTGGTCAACTATAAGATTCGCATAATCCAGGCAAATCTTGATAGTTCAGATATGCTTCTGCACACGGGGTCGTGCCCAGCGGACACGGGGCCGTGGTTAACTAATACAGACAAGAGCAATTAATGAAGACAGAGAAGGATGTGGACAGGGGACCGTGCCCACTGGACACGGGGCCGTGCCCGAGCTTCTGTTCAGCCTAAAAATAGGAGTGCTTGGCTCAAGCTCAAACCATCCCTTGGCACACCACCTCTCTCACACTTCACCCACCACCATAAAACCATCATCCACCACCATCATCCATTGTCGATCATAGAGTGTGTGAGTCATCTCGGATTGATCGTAAGAGTTCTTGACAATCAAGGCCATGTTTGCCTAAGTCTCTTACATCACTTGGTGAAGACAAAGTGTCTAGTGTAATACTTTTTATTTTTAATCTTTTCGCACTTTTTACTTGGTTATGTATTAATGACTTTAATAACTAGTTTCTTATGTTGAAGGTGATTTTTCCTTATCGTTTGTCCGTGGTGTCTTAGCATTATTTTACTGTCTATATAAAATAAAAGATTTTCACCATTCATATCTCCACGGTTTATATGGAGGTATGTTGGCTACCTGGTCGGGGTTAAGGGAACGGTTTGGTAAGAGTCTTGCCATTGTTCAGTGTATAGATCCTGCAAAGGACCTGGGTCAAATTTAGTAGGACCTCCTTCAATACTTAACGGTATTGGATGGCGGGGGTCCAAACTCTTTGATCCCCTCATAAGTTAAACTACTATTAATACTTTAACCCGGCTACTTAGGACTGTATCCCTGCTGACTCAGACTACTTGCCAACACTATAGTACGCTCACGATGGGTGCACTTGCCCATATGTGTGTTTAGTGTTAGTAAATATCGTGTTTTATAAATTTAAAACTTGGCTAAAAAGTGTTAAAAAGGGCTTAACATATACATTAAAAACTAATAACACTCACGCACTTCAATGTACTTGTTTCCGTTATTATGCTTAACTTTGACCATTATGCCCTTATGGTCTAAAAACGAGATTTTTGAATATATAAACATGCAAATAACTTAGTTACTGATATATAAGCATGTCTAAGTTACTTTGACATTATTTTCTGGTCTCAAATTAATGTTATGCAAGATATCGTAAAAAATTAACTTTTTGTTATTAAATTATGCTTTTGTACATAAATCATGTTTAAACTCAAATTTTGGCACCAAACTCATTACCTACTGGTATGATATAATTTTTAGGGAATTTTGGAATGTTTGGTCAGATTATATACAGACCATAACTTAGAGTTCTTGTATAAATTCTATAATTGACGATAATGCCCATTTTGTTAATAAAATGAGAATTACATATGATTAACATGCCAAACCTTTTCCTACGGATTTTATATGAAAAAATAAAACATTTTAAACATTCAAGGCTGATCAAAATCTCAGAATTTCATAAACATCGCAATTATCGTCAATTGTCGACTTTTACGCTAATTAGGTGCATAGTATGGTTTAAAACCATATTTAGCACCCAAGACTTATTACCTACTGAATTTATAAATAAATTTTAATACTTTTACAGTAGGTGTAAGTCCTAAACTCAGACTTCCAATTTTGTCCTTAAAACATATGTGAAATGACCAAAATGCCCCTACGGTGCATAGTTTGGCCATAAATGGTAACCCACACATATGTATGATATCCTAATGTTATAACATTATAAAATAAAGATTTTTACAGAATGTTTTAGACCAGAACATCAGTTTATGTTTAAACCTCTTTTATGAATCTTAAAATGACCAAAATGCCCTTACGGGACATAAATTGGTTTTAAAATCTTATGGGGAATATTGATATCCTACTGATATATAACATAATTAAAGCATAATAACTTATGAAACTTGTACATGACTCATCCGGTTACCCGTTATGCATATACGCGTTCGGTATGGCTTATATAACTAGTTTGCATAAATTAGCCGAAGCGGGTCAATTCTTATAATTTTAACTTCAAATTCCAGAATGTATTTAGTCTACCCATATAATACAAGTCTCCATGCTTGTCGGGTCTAAATTACATTCCAATCCGGTCGTCGGTAATCTAGCGTTTCATAACGTAAACCTTTCTTTAAACTAACCGGTCTAAGTTTACAACTTAAATAAGACCCGTTAGTAATCTAATACGTTAATAAAACTGATGTGTGCAAAATGAAACACATAAATTACATCAAATAAGGCATAAAACTAACCGTTTTTTAGTACTAATGTTGGAAAAAGTGTGCTTTTGTCTTCCTTTTGTATTTTCAGGGTTAAAAGAGCTTAAATGAACAAAAGAAGCAAAAATGCAGCCAAATCCAGCATAAATACAAGAAAAGGAATAAATGTGGCATGCCCAACCCCCCGACAGCATCTTCCCAAGCAAATCAAGAAAACAAAAGGTTGAACACGCCCAGTGCACAATGAGCACGAGGGCGTGCCCAAGTGTCTGCAGAAAAGACAAAGTTGTAGAAGCTTCTATCACCCACCACGGGGGCGTGCCCAGCGGACACGGGGCCGTGGTCAACTCTAAGATTCGCAGAATCTGAGGAAATCTTGATAGTACAGATACGCTTCTGCACACGGGGTCGTGCCCAGCGGACACGGGGGCGTGGTTAAATAATGAAGATAAACTGCAATTAATGAAGAAAGAGAGAAGGGTGGACACGGGGCCATGCCCAATGGACACTGGGCCGTATCTGAACTTTTGTGCAGGCTATAAATATAGGTGCTTGGCTCATTTGTAAACCATCCCTTGGCAAACCACCTCTCTCACACTACACCCACCCTCCACCACCATCACAACCCACATCCACCATCATCATCCATCATAGAGTGTGTGTAGTAGTCTCAGGATCCAATATTGATCGTAAGAGTTCTTGACAATCTTTGTGAAGACAAGTGTCTAGTGTAATACTTTTTATTTTTAATCTTTTCGGACTTTTTATTTGGTTTTGTATTAATGACTTTAATAACTAGTTTCTTATGTTGAAGGTGAGTCTTCCTTATCGTTTGTCCGTGGTGTCTTGGCATTATTTTACTGTCTATATAAAATAAAAGATTTTCACCATTCATATCTCCACGGTCTATATGGAGGTATGTTGGCTACCTGGTCAGGGGTTAAGGGAACGGTTTGGTAAGAGTCTTGCCTTGTTCAGTGTATAGATCCTGCAAGGACCAGGGTCAACTTTTGTAGGGCCTCCTTCAATAACCACTGGTATTGGATGGCGGGGGTCCGAACTCCTTGGTCCCCTCATATGTAAACTACTATTAATACTTTAACCCGGCTACTTAGGACTGTATCCCTGCCGACTCAGACTACTTAGCCGAGGGTAACGTCACCTTCAGAAGAGGGGCCTACCACAATATGCATTAATAACTTAATTAATTATCTTTCAATAATCTAACCCTTTAGGATTGTATCCTTGCTGACTCAAACTACTGGGGTGCGGGTAACGTCACCATCAGAAGAGGGGCCTACTACAATCACTAAGATAATCTCTTAAAAAGTGCAAAAGTGCGGAAATAATCAAAGGTTACACTAAACAAGAGTCCGATCCAAGTGATTCATCTTGTCTATCTGTTTTATTTTTATTTTATTTTTCAGCATTTTAGTTAGTTTTATTTTTCTAGTTTAAAACCTTTTTCTAAACTTTTGATTTGATTAGACGTTGAGGATAAACCGGTAATAAAAGCTCTTGTGTCCTTGGACGACCTCGGTATCTTACCAACACTATACTATGCTCACAATGGGTGCACTTGCCCATATGTGTGTTTAGTGTTAGTAAATATCGTGTTTTATAAATTTAAAACTTGGCTAAAAAAGTGTTAAAGGGCTTAAAATATACATTAAAACCTATACGACACTTCACACGCATCAAAAACGTTCGTTCCAGATTAGGAGCCCGGTAAAAGCTACTTGCACTTGTTTGAGTAGATTATATAGCTGAGTATATAAAACTTGCATTTTAAGCTCAGATAAATACTTTTAACTTATTTTCCCTTATACGGGCTTGGGATACGGTAAGTTATTACCGCTTGGTCGGGTATGGAATATTTAGTCGATTGGTGGTTAATTCATTGACATAACCCGTTTTAATCTGTTTTGTTTGATATATAAACTTTTGGGGGTTAATATGACCGTGTCCTGGATATCCTCGGCTCATTTCATTTGAAAATGGCCACGACTTAAGCACGAGGTGTAGGCATAGACCTGACAGTTGCGTATGTAAAAATATATAACCACACGTGAGGATAACTCCTTGTGGACTATATCAGTGGTGTGTCTATTAATCACGTCTCGGCTTCTATCCCGGGCCCTGAACATACGACAAACATATAAATCTGTATACAAGATTATTTTATATAATTATCCCAAGTTATAAAAGAATATCTGTGCCTTGCGCATTTAAAATTAATTTTCATGAACATTTTCAAAAGAGTCTGTTAATTGTATTTACCAGTGTAAACTGACGTATTTTCAAAAGGCTAAGTGACAGGTACTAATCGTAATTGGCTGGGAGCTTCTGGGCATTACTTAGGGAATCTTGCAAGTTCTTAATGCTTAAGTCTGTTGAACAACATTTTGTATTATATTTTAGATCTGCCTGTAGATCCTATCTTACAACCGTCTGTATATTATTTCATTCGTACTTTACATTTCGGTTTGTAATAGTAATTTTTGTTTTCTGGTCTCGAGACTTTGTTGTGGTCTGCTGAGTGATTCTCATGGATCAATACTCAGGAGGTTACAACTACACCTATGAGGATGATGATTATAGGGAAGACTATTGCATCATTTGTGGTGACCCGCACTCGGTTCAATATTGTGACTTATTTCAACCATCCACTTCATACACCTACTATGAGGAGCCCAGGTACGAGCCATCAACTTCATACACATCCTATGAAGACCTAAGGTATGAACCTCCTCCCTCATACTCATATTTTGAAGAACCAAGGTATGAGCCTTCATACTCATACTTTGAGGAACCAAGATATGAGCCACCACCTTCATATGCTTATTATGAGGAACCATGGCGTGAACAACCCACCTCGTATGAGTATTATGAAGAACAAAATTACGACCCTTATCCATCATATACTTACAATGAAGGACAATGGTGTGAACCATCTACTTCCTATGAGTATTATGAGGAACAAAGGACCGAACAACCGGATTCGAGCTTTGAGGATCCCGATCCTTACTCTATCATCGACATAGCCGATAGGATAATAGAAAAAATTAAAACTATCAAACGTTGCATATTAGAATCTCGCGCAAGGGAAGAGGAGTCCCGCGCAAGAGAAGAATTAAATAAAAAAGAGATAGTTGAAAATATAAAAATGGAAGAACAAATAAGTGAAAAACCAACACATGAGTTAAACAACGAGAAAGGTGAGTCCGACAACGTTAAAATACAAGAAGAGTCTAATTTTGAAAAATTTAATCTCTTGTCGCCTTCTTTCGAAAATCATTGTTTAGTTCCCACTCATGCTAAGTTTTTAAAAGAGTTAACCACTAACACTAAAATTGACGAAACAGTAAGCATTAAGTTAACTAATGATCAAACTTCGCTAATAAAAGAAGACCCATTTGAAATTAACATCACACCGGTTCCATGTTTTTTTCAAAATTCCTTTATTAGTAATATCACAATCGATAAAGATCTTTGTGTTAATATAATGCCAAACTATATTTTCGAAAAATTAAGTATTGGTAATTTTTCTCCACTTCAAATACCCATTTTTCTATCCAATCGGAAAGTAATAAAATCAAAAGGGATAGTTGAGGATGTCTTGGTCCAAACCAACCAAATGGTAATCCCAACCGACTTTGTCATCCTTGATGACGCTCCTCTAGTGTTGGGATGACCTTTTGTAAAGACCCACGAAGCTTTGAAAAATCGGAACTATAACAATCTACCCATTCAATTAGGGCCATTCAAAAGATGTGTCAATCTTGAACGATCAATGAAATATCCAATCGGCAATGACGACCCCCAAATTGAAGATGAGCCAGAACCACCTGATAAGGTGGGTCTAGCCAAGGACCCTTATAAACGTGGCGCACCACGGAGGCATTCCGCGGAACTATCCTTAGTTTTAGATTAGTTTAACTTTTATGTTTTCTAGTTTAGTTTTAATTTTCAGGAATAAAGCACATTCGAAATGGTGGAGGTTACTAAGGGAAACTTGAACCCACACCCCATGCACAAAAACAGAGCCTCCTGACAATTTTTCTTCATTACAGTAAGTTCAGCACGGGGCCGTGCTCACCCCAACACGCCCCGTGCCTGAGGATCTGCAGAAAATGCCCAGTTCAGGTAATTGGACACGGGGCCGTGTTCACTTTTACACATTTTAATCAAACGAAAAACTTATTTTTGGGACACATTAAGGACAATGTGTAATTTAAGTGTGGGGGGTGATGCTAAAACCTTGAATCTTGCAAGTCCTAAAAACAAGTCTTACACAAAACTCTATTGGAACAGCTAATCACCCCAAATTTTTTCAAAATTTTTCATTTTTTTTACTTGTCTTGTTTTAATTTGGGTATAACAAGTTCTAAAAAGGTTATATTTTTACAAAATAAAACCGATCGCGTCGTGATAAAAAGAAGCAACATAAGAAAATTATGAAACGACATGACAAATCTAGTTAAAATTTGATTATATATACTTGATCACATTAAAAACCCATTCCCACAAAAAGTGAGTTTTGAGCCTTTATAGAGCATACAAATAGACATCTTTAGATTAAATGTTCATCTTTCGTTTCTTGTGTGAATAGCCGCTTGGTTCTTACGACTCTAGAACTTGCCATGACGATACATTCCCGGTCCTTACCAACTTAAACCCGAGTAAGTAAATGATGGAGGCATCAGGACTAACTCTTTTTATTTCAACACCATTATTTTTTTACCACCTACCCAAAAATCCCCCTAGTTAACCCCTTTGAGCCTAAACCTTTTCATTTCTTAACCCAAAACAGACACCCTTTTACCCACCAAAACACTTTTTTTTAAAACCCTTTATTTTAGTAACAAAGCTCGGTTTTCGTGTGACTTCCTTATGATGAAAAAAAATATTTGATAAAGAAGAAAAGAAAAATGAAGTTAGCAATAAACAAACAAAGCTCATCAAAAGAAGGCTTGTTTGAATAATGTTTCATTGGAATAAAAAGTCACAAAAATGTTTTGCGAAAACCTACGCTTTTTACACCTTTTGCCCTTTTTTACTAGCCACTAACCCAACCACCTACCTTTAACCCAAGCCTAACCCTTCCCCAAAGTCCTCTTGATATTTACAAAGGTGTATAGTTAAAAAGGAGGTGGATTAATTGCTTGGCAAGCTTATGGTAGGAGTAAGTTCCATGCCGCTCTCGAGAGTTTTCACAAAAATACACTTTCGGCCAAGTGTTGAGTGACCCCTGTGAGGTATGTGAACTTGTATATAAATGGAATTTTAAAGAGGTATGTTATGCCCTAATAAGTAATTTATCTTACGTGATGTTTTAAATAAATCATGACGAATAGGGTTGTAAAGAATCTTGGAAATCCCGACACTCTATGACAAGCCCAAAACCTTCTCTTCTACCCATTCCATTTGGGTGTGTAAGCCACAAAATAAAGAGCTTTGCTTGACGACAAGCAAAGATTCAAGTGTGGGGGTATTTGATGTATGCAAAATGCAACATATAAATTACATCAAATAAGGCATAAAACTAACCCTTTTTTAGTACTAATGTTGGAAAAAGTGTGCTTCTCTCTTCCTTTTGTATTTTCAGGGTTAAAAGAGCTTAAATGAACAAAAGAAGCAAAAATGCAGCCAAATCCAGCATAAATACAAGAAAAGGAATAAACGTGGCATACCCAACCCCCCGACAGCATCTTCCCAAGCAAAACAAGAATACATAAGGCTGAACACGCCCCGTGCGCAATGAGCACGGGAGCGTGCCCAAGTGTCTGCAGAAAAGACAAAGTTGTAGAAGCTTCTATCACCCACCACGGGGGCGTGCCCAGCGGACACGGGGCCGTGGTCAACTCTAAGATTCGCAGAATCTGAGGAAATCTTGATAGTACAGATAAGCTTCTACACACGGGGTCATGCCCAGCGGACACGGGGGCGTGGTCAACTAATGAAGACAAACTGTAATTAATGAAGAACGAGAGAAGGGTGGACACGGGGCAGTGCCCAATGGACACGGGGCCGTGTCCGGGCTTCTGAGCAGGCTATAAATAGGGGTGCTTGGCTCATTTGCAAACCATCCCTTGGCAAACCACCTCTCTCACACTACACCAACCCTCCACCACCATCACAACCCACATCCACCACCATCATCCATCATCCATCATAGAGTGTGTGTAGTAGTCTCGGGATCCAAGATTGATCATAAGAGTTCTTGACAATCAAATGCCATGTTTGCCTAAGTCTCTTACATCACTTGGTGAAGACAAGTATCTAGTGTAATACTTTTTATTTTTAATCTTTTCGCACTTTTTATTTGGTTCTGTATTAATGACTTTAATAACTATTTTCTTATGTTGAAGGTGAGTCTTCCTTATCGTTTGTCCGTGGTGTCTTGGCATTATTTTACAGTCTATATAAAATAAAAGATTTTCACCATTCATATCTCCACGGTCTATATGGAGGTATGTTGGCTACCTGGTCGGGGGTTAAGGGAACAGTTTGGTAAGAGTCTTGCCTTGTTCAGTGTATAGATCCTGCAAGGACCTGGGTCAACTTTACTAGGGCCTCCTTCAATACCCACTGGTATTGGATGGCGGGGGTCCGAACTCCTTGATCCCTTCATATGTAAACTACTATTAATACTTTAACCCGGCTACTTAGAACTGTATCCCTGCTGACTCAGACTACCTACCCAAGGGTAACGTCACCTTCAGAAGAGGGGCCTACCACAATATGCATTAATAACTTAATTAATTATCTTTCAATAATCCATCCATTTAGGGTTGTATCCTTGCTGACTCAAACTACTGGATTGAGGGTAACATCACCTTCAGAAGAGGGGCCTACTACAATAACTAAGATAATCTCTTAAAAAGTGCAAAAGTGCGGAAATAATCAAAGGTTACACTAGACACGAGTCGGATCCAAGTGATTCATCTTGTCTATCTGTTTTATTTTTATTTTATTTTTCAGCATTTTAGTTAGTTTTATTTTTATAGTTTAAAACCTTTTTCTAAACTTTTGATTTGATTAGACGTTGAGAATAAACCGGTATTAAAAGCTCTTGTGTCCTTGGACGACCTCGGTATCTTACCAACATTATACTACGCTCACGATTGGTGCACTTGCCCATATGTGTGTTTAGTGTTAGTAAATATCGTGTTTTATAAATTTAAAACTTGGCTAAAAAAAAGTGTTAAAGGGCTTAAAATATACATTAAAAACTATACGACACTTCACACGCATCAAAAACATTCGTTCCAGATTAGGAGCCCGGTAAAAGCTACTTGCACTTGTTTGAGTAGATTATATGGCTGAGTATATAAAACTTGCATTTTAAGCCCAGGTAAATACTTTTAACTTATTTTTTCTTATACGGGCTTGGGATACGGTAAATTATTACCGCTTGATCAGGTATGGAATATTTAGTCGCTTGGTGGTTAATTCATTGACATAACTCATTTTAATCTGTTTTGTTTGATATATAAACTTTTGGGGGTTAATATGACCGTGTCCTGGATATCCTCGGCTCATTTCATTTGAAAATGGCCACGACTTAAGCACGGGGTGTAGGCATACACCTGACAGTTGCGTATGTAAAAAGATATAACCACACGTGAGGATAACTCCTTGTGGACTATATCAGTGGTGTGTCTATTAATCACGTCTCGGCTTCTATCCCAGGCCTTAAACGTACGACAAACAAATAAATCTGTATACAATATTATTTTATATAATTATCCCAAGTTATAAAAGAATATTTATGCCTTGCGCATTTAAAATTAACTTTCATGAACATTTTCAAAAGAGTCGGTTAATTGTATTTACCAGTGTAAACTGGCGTATTTTCAAAAGGCTAAGTGACAGGTACTAATCGTAATTGGCTGGGAGCTTCTGGGCATTACTTAGGGAATCTTGCAAGTTCTTAATGCTTAAGTCTGTTGAACAACATTTTGTATTATATTTTAGATCTGCCTGTAGATCCTATCTTACAACCGTCTGTATATTATTTCATCGGTACTTTACATTTCGGTTTGTAATAGTAATTTTCCTCCAAGACTTCCGCTGTGCTATAAACTGTGTATATTTGACTATGATGATATCAACTACGTCACGATACTCCCCAGCGGACCCACCGGTAATATGTGGATATATCGGGGTGTGACACATGTCCCATACCACAAACATATAAAATAAGAACAGTTATTACAGATATTGTTCTCAAAGACAAATATCCATTCTGACAACTCAGATTTTATTTAGTTGGTTTCTAGACTCTCCTAGCTTGATTCCATGGCAGCTAACAAGCAAAAGCATCCTAAACACCTATCACATATGTTAAAATAAAAGTCAATACACATAGTGTAAAGGTGAGCATACAAGTTTAATAGTATAATAGATAGCGAAATCATTTTATGCATAACCAGCATGTAACATGTAGCAAAGTAAAGCTAGTAGATTATCGATAATGAAATATGCACAGATGTGACTGCGAGTTGTAGAATGCGCAACACATATCACCACTGTGACACGTGAAGTAAAGCCCTTAACAACCCTTGTCCACGAAAGGTGCTGAGTCGAAACTATAGTACTATCGTTGCTATGGTTTCAGGCAACAATCACTGTGTAAACATAACATACAAGCATTCATCGAGTAACACGTATAACATGCAATAATGGTCAGCGTATAAAAGTGTTTGCGGTGTGTGTCGAATGTGATTTGCAATAGGTAACGTATGTAACACCCAAAAGTGCGTAAAGCAAAAAAGGTTCGAGTATACTCACAGAGATGGTAGCTACTAAACACAATATGTGATTGGATTGAAGGGAGCGATAGAGTAAGCCTGATTACAGAACGATAGCATAAACGAAGAACAATGTGTAAAAACGGTGCGAGTGAACAGAATGACGAAGGGTCATTCGATCGAATGACAATCCGGACGGATGGTCATCTGGTCGGATGGCCATTCGGTAGGATCATCATTCATTTGGGATGGATGTGTTTGTGTATGATGGAACTTTGAAGTTTTTGTTGTAGCATTTTATAAAACAAGAAGTATTTCTACAAGTCAGGTCATCCGGTCGGATGGTCATCCGGACGGATGGTCGTCCGTTCGGATGGCGGTTCGCTGAAACTGATCTTCTTTATATTTTTGTGAAAATTGTTAAGTATAAAAAAACCATAAGTTGTCCGATCGGATTATCGTTCGATCAGATGGCTATCCGATCGGACAGCAATCCGTTTGGTAACTTGTTCGTTTTGGAATCTGTGAAGTTTGCTAAGTTTAGAAAGTTTTGTGTTTAAACTGAGACGGTATAACCACGTGTTAAACAACGGAAACTCCATCAGTTCAAGTCGTCCGATCGGATTGGGACCACCCCGTCCGATTAGTGAACTGTTCTTGATGGTGCTTCATGTTCAACCCGTGAGTCGGTCATCTTCTCCGATAGGAATCCATTCTCAATCCAATACTTCACTATAGAATGAGTGGAAGGTCTAAACGAGCTCGGATTTCATCGATTTTTATGTGAAAAGTTGAGAATGTTAAAGAAAGTGGAAATCAGTTGGAAAATGTTTAGATTATAACGAAATCAGTGTTTAAACATGTTGAAATCTCATAGATCTGAGTTGTTCTTGGTGGAATGAGGTCACACTTTGAAGTTCTTGAGAACCCATGATGACATCATCCTAGAACAGCCCAAATCAGTAGATTTCATGGTGAATAGTTAAGATTTGATGGCGAAAATGATGAGAAAGTGTGTGCTGATTGAGAAAATACAAGATTTGAGGTAGAAACTTACAAGAATCGCGAGGAATCAAGAGAAAATAGGGCCGGAACATGCTGGTCGAACGAGAGAGCTGTCAAGAGCTGTCACATCACTGTTCATGATGTGACAGGTGCTATTTATAGGTGAAAGGGGAGAAAAGGCGGATCATAGGGTAGTCCGATCGGATGGCCATTCGATCGGATGGTCATCCGGACGGATGACAATTCGATCGAAGGGCTGCGCGGGTCGTGTTCTTATCTTTCGTTTCGTGCTTTGAGCTTTGAGATGCGTTGCGAGTAAACGATGCGATGGTATTAAACAATAGTTACACAAATATCCTAACTAACATACAACAACATAAGTAACCTTGCGTTTCCATTTCGCGATGTGATTGCGTTGTGATAGAGTTGCGATTGCGTTTTCGAATAATCACCACAAGCATAATTAAACATGCACAAGTAACACGTAACTAGCACACACACGTAAAACAATATCCAGAACTCATTATCCGAATTGCGATGCGATAGCGATGCGATAAGCGATAAGTCGATTAGCGATTAAACTACGATCATTATAGATACTCCACATAATACAACTAAAGTAAACAAAACTAAAGTATCGATTACAAGTCGAAGAGTACAATCAATAATTAAGCAAGGAGTGACAGATCACATTTAGCAATCTTTTCTGCCTTTGACTTTGACTTATACTTTGACTTCAAAATGCGTGGTGTTATAGCCTCCCCCACTTTAGGGAATTTCATCCCGAAATTGAGGCATAGGCGTAATGAAAAGCTATGGATACTTAGCCTTCATGTCACTTTCGAGTTCCCAGGTGAACTCTGTTCCGCGTTTGCCTTACCAGCGAACCTTCACAATGGAAATGCGTGAGCGTCGAAGTTTCTTGGTTTCCCGATCCATGATCTCGACAGGCTTTTCCACGAAGTGTAATGTTTCGTCCACTTGTAGATCCTCAAGTGGCACTTGTAAATTCTGCTCGGCTATACACTTTCTGAGGTTCGAGACGTGGAAAGTCGGGTGGATGTTGCTAAGTTCCTTCAGTAGTTCGAGTCTGTAGGCCACTTTCCCAATTCTTTCCAGAATCTTAAAGGGTCCAACATATCGAGGCGCGAGTTTCCCTTTCTTGTCGAATCTGATCACTCCCTTCCAAGGTGAAACCTTTAGGAGTAGGTGATCGCCAACGTCAAATTCAAGGGGCTTGCGACGTCTATCGGCGTAACTTTTCTGACGACTCCGAGCTTTCAACCGATTGTCTTGAATTTGGAGGATTTTGTCAGTCGTTTCTTGCAACAGCTCAGGACCTGTAATTTACGCATCTCTGATCTCGTGCCATACACTAGGCGATCGACATTTTCTTCCATATAATGCCTCAAATGGTGCTATTTGAATGCTAGAATGATAACTATTATTGTACGAGAATTCGACTAAAGGTAACTGCGCATCCCAATTACCACCGAAATCTATGACAAACGAGTGAAGCATGTCTTCAAGGGTACGAATCGTTCTTTCAGTCTGACCATCGGTTTGGGGATGGAAAGTGGTACTTAGATTAAAAGTGGTACCAAGAGCAGATTGGAATGTTTCCCAAAGACGCGAGGTAAACCGACCATCGCGGTCAGAGATGATATCACAAGGCGTCCCGTGTCGACAGATAATTTCGTCAGTGTAGATCCGTGCTAATCGTTCTACCTTAAAGTCTTCTCATATCGGCAGAAAATGAGCAGATTTAATCAAACGATCAACGATAACCCAGATGCTGTCGTGACCTGATGGCGTGCTTGGAAGTTTCGTTATGAAGTCCATAGCTATACTATCCCATTTCCACATAAGGATCTCGGGTTGGACGAGTAAGTCAGAGGGTCTTTGTTGTTCGGCCTTGACTTTGGAACAAGTCAGGCACTTCGAAACATAGATAGTGATATCTTTCTTCATTCCAGACCACCAATACCGTTGACGAAGGTCATGGTACATCTTGTGGCACCAGGATGAATAGAATATCGAGATTTGTGGGCTTCGTCCAGGAGAATTTGTCGTAAGTTAGTGCGTTTGGGAATCCAAATTCGGTCTAGATAATGAAACATGCCATTCGATTTACTCACTAGTTGCTCGCTGTTATTGATAATCCTTTCCTTCTTCAAAGTGCGTTCGGTGAAACAAGCATGTTGAGCATCACGGATAAGAGCTTCGAGATTGTGCTGGGCTTGGGTATTACGAGCGCTATACAAATAGCTTCTTCGGCTTAGGGCATCGGCAACGGCATTAGCTTTGCCAGGATGGTAACGTATCTCACAGTTGTAATCATTAAGAAGTTCAACCCATCGGCGTTGGTGCATATCCATTTCCTTTTGATTCAAGATGTGTTGCAGGCTCTTATGGTCGGTGAAGACCGTACACTTGGTACCGTAAAGGTAGTGTCGCCAGATTTTTATTGCAAAAACAACTGCACCAAGCTCGAGATCATGGGTTGTATAGTTCTTCTCGTGGATCTTGAGCTAACGAGATGCATAAGTGATAACCTTGTCCCGTTGCATGAGAACACAACCGAGACCAATGTTGGAGGCATCGCAGTAGACAACGAAATCATCGTTTTCGTCGGGTAAAGCGAGAACAGGAGCATTGTAGAGCATATTCTTGAGAGTTTGAAAGGCAGTCTCTTGTTCGGTTCCACAAACAAAAGGCTTGTCTTTATGCGTTAAGGAAGTAAGCGGTACGGCATTTTTAGAAAAATCCGCAATGAATCGACGGTAATAGCCCGCCAATCCGAGGAATGAACGAACATCGAATGGTGATTTTGGAGTAACCCAACTCTTAACAGCTTCGATCTTCGTGGGGTTGACGTGTATACCTTGACTATTAACGATGTGACCGAGGAATTGAACCTCCTCTAGCAAAAATTCACACTTGGAGAACTTGGCATAGAGTCAATTCCCTTGGAGCAACTCGAGAACCAAACGTAGATGCTGCGCGTGTTCGGATTTTGACTTCGAATAGATAAGGATGTCGTCGATCAACACGATGACGAAGCGGTCAAGAAATGGTTTACACACGCGATTCATCAAGTCCATGAAAAGCGCATGTGCGTTGGTTAAACCAAAGGGCATTACGACGAATTCATAATGGTCGTATCGGGTTCGGAAAGCGGTTTTCAGTATATCTTCCTACTGGATTCGTAACTGGTGATAGCCTGAGTGTAAATCAATCTTCGAGAAACATGTAGCACCTTGTAATTGGTCAAACAAATCATCAATTCAAGGCAAGGGATAGCGATTCTTGATAGTTAGCTTATTCAACTCCTTATAGTCGATGCACATCCGGAATGTCCCATCCTTCTTTTTGACGAAAAGAACTGGTGCGTCCCAAGGAGAGGTGCTAGGGCGAATGAAGCCTTTGTCAAGTAATTCCTGGAGTTGACTCGAGAGTTCGCCCATTTCAGACTGAGCGAGACAATAAGGAGATTTAGAAACAGGATTTGCTCCAGGAATAAGATCAATACGAAAGTCGATATCATGACTCGGAGGTAGACCAGGTAGATCATCAGGGAATACACGAGGAAAATCACGAACCACAGGCACCTTTTCTATTGCCTTCTCTTTCTTTTCCTTCTCCGCTACTACAATATGTGCCAAGAAAGCTTTGTATTCCTTGCGCAGATACATGCTCGCTTGGATGCACGACATGAGTTTAAGACCTTTCGATGGAGTTTCTCCATACACACAAAGTTGATCACCATTAGCGAGCGAGAAATGAATCATCTTATCAAAGCAAACGACTTCAGCACGATTTTCACGAAGAAAATCCATGCCTACTTTGATGTCAAAACTACCGAGCTGCATCGGGATAAGGTCGATAGGGAAGACGTGATTGTTGAGTTCAAGCATATAATCACGGAGAACCGAATGAACAGTGACGGTACTTCCAGTGGCAACTTCAACGTTGAATGTCGTAGGGAGATGGGTGTGCTTACGGTTTAGGAGCTTTTCGAATTCAAACGATACAAAATAGTTATCTTCTCATGTATCAAACAAACACGATGCATATGTACCATTCACAAGGAACGTACCATTAACCACATTGTTATCTGCTTGAGCCTGGCGGGTGTTGACGTTGAAAGCACGTCCACGGGCTGCTGGCTGCTGCTGCTGTTGATGTTGTTGCGGCTGCTGTTGTGGCTCTTGCTTCACCACTCTGTTGGGGCACATGTTTGCAAAGTGGTTGGGATCACAACATGCAAAGAAAACTCTTACGTGTGCTGCGGGGGTAGGAGCTACTTGTTGGCCCTAGGGAGCAGGAAGGAGAGCTGGGGGTGCAGGAGCTTGACCTTGAGCTTGAGCTGGGGCTTGACGAGGACAGGTATGACAGTTAGCAGTAAAGTGGCCGTACAGGTTGCAGTGACCACAAAACCAGCATGCAACTCCAACCGGGTGATGATAGGTATAAGTAGGGCAGAGTTGGTGTGGACCAGTGTATGCACGCTTGGCCGGTGGTGCATTGGTTACCGGTGCCGCTACTTGGCGGTTCTGGGGTTGCGGTTGAGCGGAGACAGCTTGAAGTGGAGCGGCGGTAACAACGCAGTTCTTGTTGTTATTCTTCTTGCATTTGTGGTGAGAAGACTTGGAAGCTTGCGGTGCGGCGGTTTCAGCGGTGGAAGCAACGATAACTTGGTGAAGACTCTTGGCGGCCTTATCGAAGTAACCAGCCCGAACTCGCTTGTCATTAATCTCAGCAGCGAGCCGAAAGGTTTCCTCAATGCTTGTCGTCTTGGCGGCTTGCACAAAGTCAGCAACACAATCCGGTAAAGCACGGATGTATTTCTTGATGGTGATATCAGGGGTAGTAACTTGGCTAGGACAGATTATACTCAGCTTTTTAAAGCGGGCAGTTAAACCAGCGTTGTCACCACCCTCTTGCTTGATGTGCCAGAACTCGTCCTCCAGCTTCTGAAGCTCATGGGGAGGACATAACTCCTTCATCATGATGTCCTTCAACTCATCCCACGTAAGCCCATAAGCTGCATCATTCCCTCGCTTGTTCCCTTCGGCAATCCACCAGTCCCGAGCCCTGGATTGGAAAACGCCAGTGGTGTTAATAGTGCGAAGGTTTTCGGGACAGCCGCTTTGGCGCAAGGTGACTTCAATTGAATCGAACCATTGAAACATGTCAGTAGGCCCGTCTTCTCCGGTGAACTCTTTGGGGCCTCAGGCTTTAAACTGCTTGAAGCTAAAAGTAGACTTAGGAGAATCAGTCCTAGATTTTTCAGAGGACTTGCTAGCGTTTTCATTCAGCTCACTGACAATTTGCGGAATGACCTTAGCCATCTGCTTTGCGACTAGAGCAGCGATGCATTTGTCCTCATGGTTACGACGAGCGGAATGAGCAGTGTGAGATCCAAATGACGACATTGTCTGCAACAGACATCGTCACAGGACTCAAACACAATTTCGATTAAGTCGAGTATAGTCTATCATCTCACCCAAAGCTACTTTATATAAAGCACAGGAACACGTCTAATCACATAGTCACGTAGGCACATAATCCACAGAAGCACGTATGCACACATAAGCATGTAGTCCATATAAGCACAGAAGCACATAGTCCATGTAAGCACATCTTCACTATATTTTGCATGTATTCACCTACATATTTTACACGTATTCACCTATCTTTCACAGCCGCGTAAGGCGATCGAGAGTTGTGAGTGCAAACAACTAGTGGCGATTGCAAGTACCAAAGCAAGTAGTATAGCGTAAGCGATTTGTTAGCGTATTGAGAAAAATGTGTAGTGCGAGTAGTGTGTGTCGATCAAAGCGAACAGCGAAAAGCGTGTAAATCACCAAAATTCGAGACACATAAACATGTAAAACCACATAAACACATAAAAGCGATAAATCACAGAGTCGGCGGCGGCGAAATCCAGAATCAAAACACATAAAATTGAAAAGAGATTGTCTTGGCTGATAGAACGTTGACTAGCCAAAGTGATTCGACTATTCTCAAGGACTTTGAGTGCACGCTTTGGCCTAGTAGACTGTGCTCTATCACCGAGACACGGTGAACGGCACGCATCCTTTCGGCTATTCACGAGACTCAAGTCGTTGGAATCCATCGAGACTTTGGTGAGAGTTTTGCAAACCAAAATAGAGTACGGGAACAAGTCATCAAGGTTCGGGTTTCACCCCTGGCTTAATGACTGTACTCTTGTTTGAGTGATGAAATCGAGATATGGAGAGGGAGAATTGCGGCGAAGTATGGATTTCACTCTTGATTCAACGCAAATTCTTGTGTTTATAGTAAAAATATGCATCGGATGAGCGATCTGTCGAGAGTTTGCGGTTTTCACACCTGATCTCGACCAAATCACTTGCTTACGCGAGTAATTTAGAAAATTGTGCGAGTTGCCAGCCTTAGGAAAGGCCGACCTTACGCGAAGCGGTAGTATGCATTGTCCGCGCAAGTGTGTAGTGTCCAGCGAGTTCGAGCGAGAATAGCAAGTAAGCTCGCACAAAACCCCTACCGGGTTTGCACAAGTCAGTCTGTTGGCACTTAGACTATAGACTAGGTCAATTCTAAGACATCGACCCGGACTAGGTCGAGTCTTGCCTAATTCCCTATAGTTATGGCTCTGATACCAATCTATCACACCCCAACCGATGGCGGAAATATCGGGGTGTGACACTGAGCAAAACAGATTGTCCAGGAGAATCCATAACAACTATTAGTTGTAATATATTAAAGGTTCATGTCCCATACCACAATCATATAAAATAAAAACAGTTATTATAGACGTTGTTCTCAAAGACAAATATCCATTCCGACAACTCAGATTTTATTTAGTTGGTTTCTAGACTCTCCTAGCTAGATTCCATGGCAGCTAACAAGCAAAACCATCATAAACACCTGTCACATACGTTAAAATAAAAGTCAATACACATAGTGTAAAGGTGAGCATACAAGTTTAATAGTATAATAGATAGTGAAATCATTTTACGCATAACCAGCATGTAACATGTAGCAAAGTGAAGCAAGTAGGTTATCGAAAATGAAATATGCACAGACGTGATTGCGAGTTGTAGAATGCGGAACACATATCACCACTATGACACGTGAAGTAAAGCCCTTAACAACCCTTGTCCACGACAGGTGTTAAGTCCAAACTATAGTACTATCGTTGCTAAGGTTTCAGGCAACAATCACTGTTTAAACATAACATACAAGCATTCATCGAGTAACACGTATAACATGCAATAACAGTCGGCATATAAAAGTGTTTGCGTTGTGTGTCGAATGTGATTTGCAATAGGTAACGTATGTAACACCCAAAAGTGTGTAAAGCAAAAAGGGTTCGAGTATACTCACAGAGATGGTAGCTACTAAACACAATCTGTGATTGGATTGAAGGGAGCGCTAGAGTAAGCCCAATTACAGAACGATAGTATAAGCGAAGAACATTGTGATAACTCGAGTTTCCGACTTTCATTTTCGCATTTAGTGCATGTTGACTTTGATTGTGTAGTTGTTTAACTTGTTCAACTTGTAACTGTACACGTTATTTTTTTTATATTTTATGAACGCATTGTGGTTGCATGATTTTGTGTTTGGCTGTATAACATGAAACCTGTTGAAAACTTAAACTGTTAACACATAAAAGGACTCGACGAAACAGAAAGGACTCGACGAAACAGACAGGACTCGACGAAACAGACTGTTTCGTCATAAGCATCCCGACGAAACAGAAGTCTGTTTCGCCAAGCCCAGTTTCGCCAAGCCCATTAAGGGCCCAGAACGGTAATTCGTTCATATTAACGTGAACCGACTTCCTGTTTCACATCTTTGGCTAAAACAAAAACCCTAGAGCTCCATCTTCTCTGATTGACGGCGATCGTGTGCCCCGGAACCCCGAATCGACTTAATTATTGTTCCGTTCATTGTGGTTAGTGATTAAATCCCTGCATGATTGTTTGATTTCATTGTTGTAAACTGTTTTTAGTTCAAGTTCATTAGAATCAATGAAAGATAGTGTTGTGTTCATGAATGATTTATGATTGGGTAAACGGAATCTATGGTTAGTTACGTTTTGTATGACAGATCTGATTGTATGATGATCCCTTGAACCCACGAATCGGAACTAGTATTAATCGTATGAACACCTAGTAATATGATGGATTGTGCTCGTGTTATACTCGTTGTCTGAATAGCTTGTTAAGGTTAATGCTTGGCCTATTATGATTGATTGATTCCATGATGATATCTATGTTAATGATGTCCGCATGATTGCTTCTTGATGTCGACGACATTTAGGGTTTCTGTGATTTTGACGAAATTGACATCACCCTGTAACAGGCTGACGAAATAGATCTCTTGGCGAAACAGAAAGTGTTTCGCCAAGGGCATTCGACGAGACAGAACTTTGTTTCGCCAAAGGAGACCACGGCGAAACAGAATGTGTTTCGCCAATTTGTGTTTAGCCGAGGGATATCACGACGAATCAAGTGATTCGTCGAAGGGGCTCACGGCGAAACAGAGGGTGTTTCGCCGACTTGGGTAATTTGCACAGTAACTGTTTCTGTTAAAACTTAACTGAGTTAACTAACTGCTGTTAGATGTTATGCCTGACTTGTATGATCATGAATGCGTGCAATGTGCTACTTGGTGATTATTTATGCGTTGTCCACTATGATTATACTTACGTGCCAACTTCGTGAATGTAAACTGATTATGTACACGTGCGCACTTTAGGACGTGATTGATTACTTGCGAGCATACACTTAGCATACCGAGCAAACCAAGGTGAGTTCACACAGCCAAGGCATGGGATTCCCCGGTGGTTTGGGAATGGGTTAAGAAATTAAAAATGGAACCTACATATCCTCCTTGGGTAGGATATGTACCGCCATCCTCCATGGGTAGGATGCCAATATTAATCCTGCGTATTCTCCTTGGGTAGAATACATACGTTCGTCCTCCTTGGGTAGGACAATCACACTCGCTACGGTCCTTGGATCAAGAAGGGCACGTACAAACACGACTAGTCTAACACATGGGGAAGCCCCCCACTAATCTTCGCACAGATGCCTGAAAAGGCCGCGATACGGCCACTAATCTTCGCACAGATGTCTGGAGGACCGCGATGGGAATTAATAAGAAACATGGTTTACAAAACGAACAACTGATTTACGAAACGAATTCTATAACTGAACAACCAACTGTGAACTCGCTCAACTAGTTGTTGACTCTCTGTTACATGCCTTGCAGGACCATAGGTACTCTTGGAGCTTGCACGGGAGGCGCAGTCGTTGTGGGCACGGATGTGGATGTTTTGTTGGAAAACATTATGACTCTTTAAACTAAACACTTGTGTTGGATGTTCATAACTATGCTTCCGCTACCTATGCTATGCTTTTGGTTTAGCACCAATTGTATTGTGATGGATTACATTTACTTTTACTTTTACTTATTACTTATATGTTCAATATGATTGGTGGCTTGATCCTGGTCATGTCACGCCTCCAAGCGGTGGTACTCCGCGTGTGGATTTTGGGGGTGTGACAAACATTGCGTAAAAACGGTGCGAGTGAATAGAATGACGAAGGGTCATCCGATTGGATAACAATCCAGACGGATGGTTATCTGGTCGGATGGCCATTCGGTCGGATCATCATTCATTTGGGATGGATGTGTTTGTGTATGATGGAACTTTGAAGTTTTCGTTGTAGCATTTTATAAAACAAGAAGTGTTTCTACAAGTCAGGTCATCCGGCCGGATGGTCATCCAGACGGATGGCCGTCCGTTCGGATGGCGGTTCGCTAAAACTGATCTTCTTTATATTTTTGTGAAAATTGTTAAGTATAAAAAAACCACAAGTTGTCTGATCGGATTATCGTTCAATCAAATGGCTATCCGATTGGATGGCAATCCATTTGGTAACTTGTTCGTTTTGAAATCTGTGAAGTTTTCTAAGTATAGAAAGTTTTGTGTTTGAACCGAGACGGTATAACCACGTGTTAAACAATGGAAACTCCATCAGTTCAAGTCGTCCGATCGGATTGGGACAACCCCGTCCGATCAGTGAACTGTTCTTGATGGTGCTTCATGTTAAACCCGTGAGTCGGTCGTCTTCTCCGATAGGAATCCATTCTCAATCCAATACTTCACTATAGAACAAGTGGAAGGTCTGAACGAGCTCGGATTTCATCGGTTTTTATGTGAAAAGTTGAGAATGTTGAAGAAAGTGGAAATCAATTGGAAAATGTTTAGATTATAATGAAATCAGTGTTTAAACATGTTGAAATCTCGTAGATCTGAGTTGTTCTTGGTGGAATGAGGTCACACTTTGAAGTTCTTGAGAACCCATGATGACATCATCCAAGAACAACCTAAATCAGTAGATTTCATGGTCAATAGTTAAGATTTGATGGCAAAAATGATGAGAAAGTGTGTGTTGATTGAGAAAGTACAAGATTTGAGGTAGAAACTTACAAGAAGCGCGAGGAATCGAGAGAAAATAGGGCCGGAACGTGCTGGTCAAACGAGAGAGCTGTCACATCACTGTTCATGATGTGACAGTTGCTATTTATAGGTGAAAGGGGAGAAAAGGCGGTGCAAAAGTGACGGATCGGAGGGCAGTCCGATCGGATGGCCATCTGATCCATCCGATCGGATGGTCATCCGGACGGATGACCATTCGATCCAAGGGATGCACGATTCGTTTTCCGATCTTTCATTTCGTGCGTTGAGCGTTGCGATGCGTTGGGAGGAAGCGATGCGATGGTATTAAACAATAGTTAAACAAATATCCTAACTAACATACGACAACATAAGTAACCTTGCGTTTCCAGTTCATGATGTGATTGCGTTGTGATAGAGTTGCGATTGCGTTTTCGAATAATCACCACAAACATAATTAAACATGCACAAGTAACACATAAATAGCACACACACGTAAAACAATATCCAGAACTCATAATCCAAATTGTGATGTGATAGCGATGCGATTAGCGATTAAACTGTGATCATTATAGATACTCCACATAATACAACTAAAGTAAACAAAACTAAAGTATCGATTACAAGTCAAAGAGTACAATCAATAATTAAGCAAGGAGTGACAGATCGCATTTAGCAATCTTTTCTTCCTTTGACTTTGACTTGTACTTTGACTTCAAAACGCGGGGTGTTACACCAATGCTATCACGCCTTTGACTTAGGGAGTTGCTAAGGACCCGGTGAATGTAGCGGTAGAGGGGGTCCCGCAACTGAGAGCTCTTTGTGACACTTGGATCATACGGCCCTTCTCTGATTTGAGCCCATGCCGTTTGGCGCATGTGGACCACCCGTGTTCTCCTCTTCACCGGACTCTTCTTCTGTGAATAAACCCACATCACCCCAAACTGTGCAATGGAAATCGAAAGCACCTCCCCCTATAACAACCCGCTTTTCCGAAAGTCAAAGTCAAAGTCAAGATTGAAGTCAAAGGGAGAAAAGATTGCTAATTGCGATCTGTCACTCCTTCCTAAACTACTGTTTAACTTATTTGACTTGTAATCAAATTCTATTATTTAATCACTTTAGTTGTATTATGTGGAGTATCTATTAATAATCGAGGTTTAATCGCTATTTAATCACACACTTATCGACTAATCGTTGTCGCATTCGCAACTCAAATTATGTGTTCTGGATATTGTTTTACGTGTGTGTGCTATTTATGTGTTACTTGTGCATGCTATGATTATGTTGAGATGTTAATCGCAATCGCAATTCTATCGCATCAGAATCTAATCGCAAACGCTAAACGCAAGTTAATTATACTGATTGTATGTTAGATATAGTAGTTATGTTATTTGGGTAACTATTGGGTAATACTATCACACCGCTCACTCGAATCGCATCGCAACGCTCAACACGTGAATCGAAAAGACAAAACTCATCGCGCCGGACACCTGGATCAAGTGGCCAACCGATCGAGTGGCCATCCGATCGGATTGCCATCCGATCGAGTTGCCACCCGATCGGACTGCCACCCGATCGGACTGCTATCCGATCGGTGACCAGCGTGACACTTGTGCACTTTCCTTTTTAGGAAACCGTATAAATACCCTCCTGTCACATCATTTGTGATATGACAGCTCCTCACTCGAACCAGCCACACTCCAGCACTCATTTCTCCTGATTTCTCTCGATTCTTGTAAGTTTTCAACCTAAATCTTGTACTTCTATGATCCACACGCATTCCTTCACCTTTTTCACCTTTGAATCTTAACTTTTAACCGTGAAATCACCGGATTTGAGGTGTTCTAGGGTGATGTCATCATGGAGTTCTTATAAACTTCAAGGTTTGGCTTCATCCCACCAAGAACAACGTAGATCTGAAGGATTTCCACATGATAAAACAATGTGTTCGCATAGATCTATACATAATCATGGTTAAAAGGATTGAAAGATGGTTTTCTAACTTTCTTCCAACTCTTTTACACTCAATGCACTCAAGACCGATAGAATCAGAGCTCGTTCTGATCTTCTACTCTTTCTTAGTGATGGGTTAGTCCAAGATCTGAATTCTATCCAAGAGACAACTGATGTCGGGTTAAACATGAACAACTGTCTCGAACCGTGAACTGGTCGGACTAGGATGGTTCCTGTTCGATCGGATCACTTAGGTCATGATGGGGTCCCTGTTGTTCAGCACGATATCACATCGTCTCGATCAAAACTACAAAACTTTCAAAACAATCAAGTGTCAAAGACGATCAGGCCGTTGGGACGGATAGTCGTCCGATCGGATTGTCGTCCGATCGGATTGTCGTCCGATCGACCGGCCATCAGATCGGCTTGCACTTAGTTCCACACTTAAACATTTTTCCAAGTTTCAAAAGACTGGATGTTGAACGGATTGCCGTCCGATCAGATTGCCATCTGATCGAACGACTATCCGATCGTGTGACGTTTGGGACTTAGGTACTTGATCAAATTCAAAGAATAGTAGTTCCAGCGGATTGCTATCCGATCGGATTACCATCCGATCGAGTGACAACCCTGCTGTGAACTTGTTCTCACTAAGTGTCCTACCAATCGGATCGCTATCCGATCGAACGACCGTTCGATCGACCGACCTGAAGGATAGAGATACTTCTCTGTTTTCAAAATGCTACAACGAAAACTTCAAAGCCATCATACATAAACACATCCTTACAAACAAGATGTCAATCCAATCAAATGGCCATCCGATCGGATGACCATCCGAACGGATTGACATCCGATCGGCTGGCCATCCGATCGGATTGCCATCTGATCGGATTACCATCCGACACTTGGTTACTTGTCACTGTTTACCGCTCCGCTTATCGTTTATGCTATCGTTAACTGTTCAGGCTAATCTCTATCAGCGCTCCCTTCAATCCAAGAGAGTGTTTACTTGTTAAACACAATCTGTGAGTATACTAGATCCCTTTTGCTTTATGCACTTTTGGGTGTTACATATGTTACTTATTCTAAATCACATCGATCACACAACGCAAACACTATTCATACGCTGACCTCTAATGCATGTTATTTGATGTGTGCAAAATGCAACATATAAATTACATCAATTGTGGCATAAAACTAACCCTTTTTTAGTACTAATGTTGGAAAAAGTGTGTTTTTGTCTTCCTTTTGTATTTTTAGGATTAAATGAGCTCAAATTAACAAAAGAAGCAAAAAGGCAGCTAAATCTAACATAAATACAAGAAAAGGAACAAACGTGGCATGCCCGACCTCCCCGACAGCATCTTTCCAAGCAAAACAAGAGAACAGAAGGCTGAACACGCCCCGTGCTCAGTGAACACGGGGGCGTGCCAAAATGCCAACAAAAAAGACAAAGCTATATAAGCTTCTATCGCCCACCACGGGGTCGTGCTCAACGGACACGGGACCATGGTCAACTATAAGATTCACAGAATCCAGACAAATCTTGATAGTACAGATATGCATCTGCATACGGGGGTGTGCCCAGCGGACACGGGGGCGTGGTCAACTGATGCAGACAAACTGCAATTAATGAAGAAAGAGAAGGATGATGGACACGGGGTCGTGCCCAATGGACACGGGGCCGTGCCCAAGCTGCTGTTCAGGCTATAAATAGGGGTGCTTGGCTCATTTGCAAACCATCCCTTGGCACACCACCTCTCTCACACTTCACCCACCACCCACCACCACCATAACACCATCATCCACCACCATCATCCATTGTCCATCATAGAGTGTGTGAGTCGTCTCGGGATCCAAGATT